>CM021100.1:865767827-865928943 GCA_007115665.2 Sequoiadendron giganteum
CTGGAGTGGGCCGGGGGGCCGGGCGCGAGCACCTGGTCATCCATATGACCTTGGCCGAGCAGGGGAGGGCCGCGAGTGAGACCAGTGTAGTGGTGGCCAGCTTCAGCCGGTGTGAGGCTAGCGGCCCGAGGAGGGGCGGTACGTGAAGCGGTGGCAACGGTGAGACGGTGTGGCAGGTGGTCACAAGCGGAAGCGAAAACCAAAGCGATTCGTACCTTTCCTCGATTTTGTCTTTGTTTTAAGCTAAAAATGCGATGTTAGGTGTCTGGCCTCCACGATAAAATTTGCCTCAAAAAACCAAGCCCCGCTTTCGAAAATGGGCCGGAATTTGTGGCGTTTCTGGGGTTTCCAGAGACGCTGACAGCGATGGTGGCGTCGGATTTAGACCCATAGTGTCTAGAAAATTTAGCTACCCGGATCTTGCAAAAAGCGATGCAATGGAAACCCTTGCGCGAAACTCACTAGAAGCCATATCTTAGGATCCGCGAAACGAACTGGCGGAGTGCAGAACTCGATACCATGTTAGAATCCAAAAGATCCTTGCATGCAAATGGATACGTCACATGCAAAAGACATACAAAACCAAGAAGATGTTCTGCAAACCTCAAAGTGTAAAATGCATTATTAGAATCTCAGTTATTACAAAGAGATCAATCCTTATGAAGGAGATCAAGAAACCCTAAAAGGGAAACCCTAAATGAAACCCTAGTGTGCACACTTAATAATTAATAAATAATTATTAATGCGCCTAAGTTTAACTTAAGCAACTAGAGGAATAAGTGACTTAATTAATTAACCAGTATGATGTAATTAATTAAGCGTAATAAAATTATTACTCTAACACCCCCCCTTAAGATGAACTTAGGAAGAAGCTAAAACACTAGAATAAGATGCATGCAAGAAAAGATGGGTCCCGACAACTAGGCCTGATCGGGTACCCATTTACAAATGCAAGAAAGAGGTAGAGGAGGAAAACCCAGTGGGACAAAACCCCCCTACAATGATATGACATGCTGCAAAGAAGCACTGGAAGAGCACTGTAGAGTAACACTGGAACCGTAATCTGGCAAGCAAGGAAAGATACTTCTGTCTACAAGAAACCATATCGGAATCATAATCATGCAACAGCAGACCCGATGCCACGGAACACTCGAAAACTCCAAACGGGAACAACTCTGGAATCTATGACGCAGCAGTCGATTATTAAATGATGTATCACTGAAAATGAAGTGCAAAGATGCAAGAAGCACTCTCCCAACTGTCAAAATATCCAAGTAATCTCCAAAACACCCATCGGGCCAAATCTGGAATAATGAAAAACCTGGGATAGATACAGAAAAAAGTGCATGGACAGCAACATAGAGCTCCTCAATACCATTCCAACGCCGCAAAGATAGCGAAAATCAGAGATCGTGGCAAAAAGTTATGAGCTCGGAAGCATAAAAAGTACATCTGACTTCAACCAGCAATAAATGCAGTAAAACAGGAAAATACTAAAAAATAAACTGTACCAAATGAAAGTGCTCGGAACCAGCTTTCCGGCGATATCTCGTTTGCCCAATTTCGATACCGTATGCCCAAGTTATGCAAAAAAGAAAAAAACTGCTTCTTTAGAGAAAACTAGGGTTAGGAGGGGCAAGGAGAGGCCGTATGGACGCTGACGTCATGCTGACGTCAGCGGTTCACGGGAATAAATTTGACGGCCTGCAAGCCGTCACCGCAAAAAATCACTCCCTGTAGAAAAATTTTTAGGCCGTTGGTCACCATATGACCGCGGGCTAAGCAGAGGGGGCTGGAGTGGGCCGGGGGGCCGGGCGCGAGCACCTGGTCATCCATATGACCTTGGCCGAGCAGGGGAGGGCCCGCGGGGGCTGAAGGACCAGGTGGCGGGTGGGCTGAGCGCCGCTCAGCGGTGGCGGACTGGCGGCGGAGGACGGCGGCGGCTGTGAAGCGGTGGCCGCTTGGTGGCGGGCCGGTGGCCGCCCGGTGGCGGGATTCTGCAAAACTGGAGGCGCGAAAACCAAAGCCGATTTCGTACCTTTTCCTCGATTTTTGTGCTGTTTTCGCTTCAAAATGCGTGTTGGGGAGGCCGTACGGCCTCCCTGACAAAAAAATTTTGCCTCAGAAACCAACTGCTCGAAAATGGACGATTTGACAGGCGTTTCTAGGGTTTTGGGGCACTGCGAACGCGATGGCGACGTCCGTTTGAGCCCATAGTGTCCCGAAAATTTGGCTACCCCCAGATCTTGCAAAAAACGATGCCTGTGGAAACCCTTGCACTTGAAACTCACTAAGAAACCATATCTTCAGATCACGAACAGGCAGCGGCAGGTCTGGAGCTCTGATACCATGTTAGAATCCAAGATCACCTGCATGCAAATGGATACCTGTCACATGCAAAAGACATGCAAAACCAAGAAGATGTTCTGCAAACCTCAAAGTGTAAAATGCATTATCAGAATCTCTATTATTACAAAGAGATCAATCCTTATGAAGGAGATCAAGAAACCCTAAATGAAACCCTAGTGTGCACACTTAATAATTAGTAAATAATTATTAATGCGCCTAAGTTTAGCTTAAGCAACTAGAGGAATAAGTGACTTAATTAATTAACCAGTATGATGTAATTAATTAAGCGTAATAAAATTATTACTCTAACAATGCTTTAATATTAAACAAACTTTAAAAGAGAGATCGGATTCCAATCCGATAATAGTTTGAGTATAAAAGACATAACATGCTAGAGTGAAGTAGTTTTCTACAAAATTTAAAAGAAAATACTTCTACTAATTATGAAAACTAAGAATTTTGTTTCCAAAAGGAAAACTTCAGGAACCCATTCTAAGTGTTGTTGCTTCTAATTTATAGCTTCCAAGGAGAGAAAGCTTGTGACTTCTCTTAGAAGTAATGACTTCCATGCATCTACACTTGATAGAATCTGATCCTAGATTTTCTGTTAGGTTGCCACCATCCTGCTCATCAACTTTCAACTACCACATTAATATCATTTAGATATTTCAATAGGATCACCCATCGTAATCACTCTGATCCTAAAAGAATAGCCTAAAAAAGGTTTCATCAACCTATCAAGTGGCTTTGGAGGAAATGGATCACATCCCTTCTTAGAACAAGGTAGACGCATTCAGATAGACTCCGAATAAAGGCTCCAAATATACAACTCCTCTAGAGAGAAGCGATGGTGTTTCATGTGGATGGATAGTCTCAAGTTCGAAAAAAGTGATTTTAATAAATCATCCACCAAGCCAACACATGGTATGACTCCCAGCTGAAAGAAAAGTGATTAACAAAACATGAGCAACCACCATGTGGCACATTGTGTACCCATCAAAAACATAACCATCTCATGTAGGAATCCTCCTAAAGACAAAAGTAAAGCCAAAAATAAAAAATAGACCAAGGAAAAAAAATTCTTCACAGTATACTTGGATGACATCCTTTTATAGAAGAAGACAAAGGAAGAGCACTTGCATCACTTGGACATAGTGTTGAGGAAATTGAATGAGGAGAAACTAATGATCAACATCAAGAAATGTGAGTTCCTAAAACAAGAACTTGTTTACCTTGGTTTTGTGGTCTCCAAATGTGCCTTGAAGATGGATCCCACAAAGGTAGAAGCCATACTCAATGGGCCAACTCCCAAAACAGCAGCACAGGTAAGAAGCTTTCATGGCTTAGCTAGTTTCTATAGGAAGTTCATCAAGAACTTTAGTCACATTTGTTCACCTATCATTGATACCATCAAAGGAGATAAGAAAAGTAAGTTTCAATGGACTGATGAAGCTGAGAGGAGTTTTGAATACTTGAAGACAAGAGTGGCTCAACAACCCATACTCACATTACCTGACTTTAGCAAGGTGTTCACCATTGAGTGTGATGCAAGCGAGTATGTCACAGGTGCAGTTTGGAGTCAACAAGGGAGACCAGTGTCATTATTTAGTGAGAATCTCAATGAAGCCAAAATTAAATATTCCTCATATGACCTTGAACTCTATGCAATGGTATAGTCCCTCAAGAAATGGAGACATGAAATCTTACCAAATGAGTTCATAGTTTTCATAGATAATCATGCTTTAAGATTTTTGAACAGTTAAGATAAATTAAGTTAGAGGCACATGAAGTGGATGGAGTATTTGTAGGCCTATACCTTTACAATCAATCACAAGAAGGGACAATAAAATTAGGTAGCTGATGCCTTGAGTATGAGATCTATGATGGTGCAATAAATACAGCTCCAAAGTGTGGGAATGGATACACTCAAAGGTATGTATAAAGATGATGATGATTTCAAAAATGCATTTTTTGTTTGCAGACAATCTCAAGAAGCTTTTCACAATGAGTTTTCTAATTTTTTGTTACAAGATAGTTTTTTATTTAAGGGTGCTCAGTTGTGTGTGCCAAAGTGATCTATGAGGGAAAATCTGATCAAAGAGAAGCATTATGGTAGTTTGAGTGGACACTTTGGGTATGATAAGACCTTGGAGCAGATCAAGAGGTTCTATCATTGGGCGAGGATGCATGTGGATATCAAGAAAATTGTGGAGAGTTGTGGGATGTGCCAAAGGGCTAAAGGCTCTAGCTCCAATGTAGGACTCTATCAACCTTTACCTATACCAAACCGTCCATGGGAGTCAATCAACATGGACTTTGTATTAGGCCTACCTAAGACACAAAGGGGGTATGATAGAATTTTTTATGTTGTGGATAGGTTTAGTAAAATGGCTCATTTTTTTCCTTATAGAAGTAATAATTATGCATATCATATTGTTGGATTTTTTTCAAAGATATTGTAAGGATACATGGACTACCTTTAACCATTGTGTCTGATAGATATACTAAGTTCATAGGTCACTTTTGGAGGACCTTGTGGAGGAAATTGGGTACAAACTTGAATTTCAGTTCTACCTATCATCCACAAATGGATGGTCAAACTGAAGTGGTCAATAAATCACTTGGGAACTTACTAAGATGTCTTACCAAAGGGCATTGTCAACAATGGGACTTGATACTCCCTCAAGCAGAGTATTCCTATAATGATTCTATCAACCGAAGCATAAGAAGGAGTCCATTTGAAGTGGTATATGGTGTGAGTCCAAGAGGAATACATGAACTCAAAGATCTGAAGGGTATGGAGAAGAGGATTGCATACGGTGAAGAGTTTGTACTAGAAATGAGATATATCCACCAACAAGTAAGGGAGAATCTATAAAAGAGTGTGGAAAATTATAAAAGGCATGCAAATTTGAAGAAGAAGGATGTACAATTCAAGGTTGGAGCTATGGTACTTGCACACCTGAGAAAGGAGAGGTTACCTAAATGTGGATGCACTAAGTTTCTGATGAAGAAGATTGGACCTTGCAAGGTGGTCCACAAATATGGGAAAAATGCTTATGAGATAGAACTCCCTCCTGGAGTGGCTATCTCACCTATATTCAATGTTTTTGATCTTTATCCTTTTAGGAATATTTTGGTTGCAAGTAAATAAGCATATTTTGTAGGAGTTGAAGATGATGAGTGGGTTAAAGACCTACCATCCAACCAACCAATGAAGCTTGAGAGAATATTGGATACAAGAGAGGCTAAGAGGACTAGACATAGAGTGTATAATGAATAATTGGTTAAGTGTCATGGCTTACCAAAAAAAGGTGCTACCTGGATGTCTGAGGATGATATTAAATAGCATGGAGTCTCTATTCATGAGCTCATTTCATCAAGAGAATGAAATCATTTTCACCTCGGGTGTATGATGCAGGGGCACCAAGGTCATGTTAGACTTAGTGATGAGTTTAGGTCTTTAGTTTAGTAAGTTGAGTATTTTTTCATCAAATGAATGTATTAAGGTCGACATAAGACCTTGTTTTCATGTTTAGTGTCATGTAGGGTCAGTTTTAGGCATTGGGAAAAGGTTGGTGAAAGATGTAAAAGGTGCTTTTGAAACTTGGCAATATTGCATGTTGGAAGAAGTTGAATGGTCACTTGAGTATTATTGATTTTTAACTGATGTTTTGACAGTTGCATGTGATGTTTTGAGCCTCACTGACTTTGAGGCATGAGTATTTTATCTTTTTGAAGATAAAAAGTAGTGAGGAAGCTCTATTTTTCTGATTTTTTGAGCATTTTTTGTGTTTGTTCATTCTGTACGGACCCGTACTATACTATCATGAGCTGAGACTAGTGGGAAAATTTTCTGCAGTGTCTTATCTTTCATTTAAGTCTAGTGTGGTATATTTTCATTAGGAATAAAGCTTTTTTCAAGCATTTTCTCACAAACCACTTGGAAACCCTTATTTTCAAGGGTTTGTGGACAAAAATGTAGATTTCAAACCATTCCACCATTGTAAATTAGCCAAAATATTTGGAATGGTAGATTTAGGAGTTCTTTCAATGTTTTATTTGCTTTTGGAGTAGGTTATGGAGATTAAAGGAGTTTTTGACAAAGCCCTAGCTTAACATCCTCATGTGTTAGGCTAGGTAGAGTAGTGAAAGATTGGGACAACAAATAGGAAGAGTGTTTTGTTGCTAAAACCTAGAGATTTTGACCCTATGTGACTAGTTTGTGATGTTGATGAAGTGTTTAGGTGTTTGGAAAGTGTGTTATTAGTACTTGTGTAAAAGTGGCCTATTTGGCCTTGTTTCAGTTATAGTAGTTCTGTTTACAGTGTTTTGTTCCAAAACAACCTATGTCCCTAGGAAGATATGTTGAATACTAGCCTAATGGGTATCTGAAAAGGTCTAGGTTTCATGGTGAGATGACTTTCTCTAAAATATATGTCTAAAAGCACCATTTTGGAGACCTAGTTGGGAAAACTGGCATGTTAGTGTAAATCACCGATGCAGGGGTCTTGAGTCTTGAGTTGTGATTGAATTGTTTTAAGTAGAGTTAGGATAAGCTAATCCACCCCTACTCTACATTAATTTTTAATATAATTAATTGTGTGTGCAAAATAGGGTGTCAATATAATGTAAAGTTCTTAGGGGTAACAATTTATAATGCTTTAACATTGAGAAAGTACCCTTGATGTGTGTTTAGTGGTTATAGGTACAAGATTATTTATTCACCTAGCTACATAGATCTAAGATATTGCCTAATGGTATTTAATTTAGAGATCTTCCACATTGGGCCTCCCTATGTATTCCTTAATCATACTCGAATTGAGTATGGTATGTGTTATATTTAACAAGTATTGACTTGAACCTAATTTAGGGGTTATTTTGGAATCCAGATTGTTGTGAATGACTTTTTAGAATGAAAACCTAAAGAATGAGATGTTGGAAAATGCAAGAAATATACTCCTACATGATTGATAAATTGTATGATAGTGATGCCATAATAATAATGTTGTGATAAGGATATGATGCTAAATTTTGTGATGCAACTACTATATGAAAACTAATATGATAACTAAAATGCAGCTAATGGAAAATCCATGATCTAACCTAAATGCTCACAAATGCTAAATGTGCAAATGCTCTAATGAAAATTCTACAAAGTATACTTGCTCAAGATTGGGATCTAATGAAAATTCTGCAGAGTAAGATTTCTCAAGATTGGGATCCTTTTGTTGTAGAATCAGACTATATTTATAGATTTTCCAAGGCATAAACTAATGTGGCAGAAACCAATGGTCTAGATTTAATCTAGAGAGATCGACAATCAAAATTGAAGAGGTTAGAGAGAATCAAGGAGAGTGTTCCCTTTAGTAGAACAATCTTCCAAGTGTGAAGGCGAATAAAATGGAGGAGAAAGCCAAGTGTCCCAAAGTTGTTTGGAATTTTTTGAGGATAAAGCCCAAATTAAATATTTGAAATATTTAATTTTTTGAGACACATGATGAGGTGGAAGGTGGAAAAAGCTGTAGACATGTGACTAAGTTCAAATTTAGCATTTAAATTTAATGAGAGGAAGGATAATTGAATTAAAAAAACTATTCAAATTTGTTTATTTAATTAAGATTAGAAGAATGTGATTTAAGATAGAAGAATTAAAGAAAGTGAACTATATAAATAAATTTAGAATTTATTTATAAGTAGACGAATTAAAAGGGTTTATTAATTAAATAACTTGTATTTAATTAATTGATTATCTAGACCATTTTTAGGTGTATACAGTTTTCCCCTTTTTGAAGTGATGTGTTTACACATTGCTTCAAAGAAAAAATTGCTGATGGTGTTGACAAAAAAAATTCGATATGCCCCAGATGCTTATTTTCAAGTGATGATGGATATATACCCCCTAAGGAGATAAATCGATGAATTTTGAATTAATAAGATTTTTTTTTGAATTTTTTTGAATTTTGAAGATTTTATTATGATTTCCAAATTTTCTGATGCTGAGACGATTTATCTCTCGACAATGAAGAATGATTCTACCAATTGATTAATTGGTGCCCTTTTGCAATTGAGAGTGAGTAAGCTAATTGAGCAATATACAAGATATGAACATTAGCTGAAATGATACATATTTTATACAAATTCCAGATAAAATGATAACTCACACAAGCAAGCAAGCAAGCATACACACATGATTGAAAAACAAACAAGTTATTTCCCTTGTCAAGTTGTAAGCCGTTAATTGATTGATTGATGATGATGATGATAAATTAGATGATGATTGATCTCATGATAGGTGAAAACCAATAATAGGATGATGATGATTGACCTTATGATAGGTGAGAATCAATGATAGGATAATGATGATTGACCTCATGATAGGTGAGGATCAATGATAGGATGATCATGATTGATAGGTTGATTGATTTGGTTTACAACAAGATTAGGATCAAGATAATTGATGTGATTAGATCATTTGACAAGATTGATTGAATTGATTGATATGGATCAAGGATTAACTATCATTTGGATTATTTCTTGGAATGATCGAAGAGGATTTGATTAAGATGATTGATTTTTTGAATGGTTGAAAGATTGGATTGAGGTGATGAAATTGATTAGATGAAATTTGGAGAAATGATTAGATGGATTGATTTTATTTCTTTATGAATGATTTTTAATGATGTATGGGTTGGATTTGATAATGCAGATGAGATGTGATTGATATGATAATGTGCATGCAAAAAATAATATGGATGCAATATATCTAACCATGCAAATATAAATATGCAATGTTGTCATTTTGTCAGTTGATTTGTTGTGCTTGTTATCATCATTGAGATTTTAATATGTCAAAAGTTAGTGCAAGCATCGATGGTATAATTAGACCATGATGACTTGAGTACTACTTCCATGATTTTTGATATTGCAAGTTAACACAAGCATCTTAGCATAATTGAACCAAGATGACTTAGGCATTGCTTGTGTAAAACATACAAGAGTTAATCGTTTTCCTATACAAATCCATAATGTCATCAATGATAATTTGTAGAGCATGTCTCATGACAATTTGCATAGTAGTAATGATTAACTCATAGACAACAAACAAAGAAAAATCATACTCCTTCATAAATTCTCTAGTTCATGACATCCTTGAGTTGCTCTAGAGAAATGATAACAAAAATCAATATACAACAGTTGAACATTCATGCTAATGTGATAAAACCATGATTCAAAAATATCATCCATCAAGATTTGTTTTGACTGATCTTGTTGGTGATTTGGATGGTTGATGTTTAAAATTCATGATCGATGTTCAATGTTGAGCTTTAGTTTTGATTGTTATGTTGTCATACCGTTGTTTGTTTGTTTGTTGTTGTTAAGCTTAAAGTAGATTACCCCCAATGAATTCAGGATTTTTCCCCCAGTGATAAACAACCAATTTATTGTGAAAGCATAAGATTTTATTGATTTTGTTTTGGATTTTGGAAATGGTTTTATTTTTTTTTATTTTTTGTTTTTGGTTCTCCTCCCTTGTACGTTGGGGGAAGCGATAACTTGTTCTAGAGGTGTGTTTCCTTATAAGGAACTCCTCTCTTCTCTATGTCTTTCAAATGTAGCATCCCTTGAGTGGACCCTCTTCCTTTTGAAGGGTTCCCAAGGGAGCCCTCTAAAAGATTCTATCTCAAAATGAATTCTATGGTGTCTAGCTTGGGGGTAGCCTAACTAGACCTACTTCCTATCTTTGGGTCTAGCTCTGGGGAAACCTGACTAGACCTATTTAATGTCTTGGCATCTAGCTTGGGGGTAGCCTGACTAAACCTCGCTTTTCAAATAATGTGTCCCTTGAGTGGACCCCTCCTCCTTTTGAAGGGTTCCTGAGGGACCTCTTTAAAATTTTTCCAACTTCATGATGGTTTGTGTGATTGTCTACTTACTTGATCTGTGGGAGTCAGAACATGTAGAGCTCCTTTACTTTGTGATGTAGGTTTTCCTCCTTGAGCAGGGATTGCTTTTATCACTTTTAATCAGTGGTATGGGTTTCCTCCTTGAGCGGGTATTGCTTTTATCACTCTTACTCTATGATACGGGTTTTCCTCCTTGAGTGGGGATTTATTTTATCACTTTTACTCTATGATACAGGTTTTCCTCCTTGAGTGGGGATTTCTTTTATCACTTTTACTTGGTGGTACGGGTTTCCTCCGTGAACGTGGATTACTTTGATCACTTTTACTCTATGATACAGGTTTTCCTCCTCAAGCGGAGATTGCTTTTATCACTCTTGCATTCTATCTTTCTCTTCTCAATTGTATATACCAAATCGAAGATCTACATCTTCTTCATCCTGAGTATATGCTTTTCCTTTCTTCAGATTTATAGTTCTACAAAGCTATGAAGTCCTTTGCTTGTACTGCACTCTCAGGTTTTCCAGACCATGATCTACTTCCTCGACAGTTCAGGTATACATTTCTAACCCTATGTCTTCTTCAATCTACTTTACTGAAGCACTCACCAATGTTTGTGCTCGCTAAAGTGGGGGAAAAATGTATAGGAACAAATTTGCACCCCTAATGAAAATTCCCCTTTTACCCCCCTTACACTTTAGAAAAACTAAAGTGGAGGCTTTATTCCACTCAAGCTCACTACTCACATCACACTTGGCACCTGCTTTGTGTTTTGGTGGAGGCATTACTGTCGAGGATGCCCGCATGGCATGTAGACATCCACATGGCACACAAACGTCCATGTGGCACACTTACATTCCTGATAGATTCCTATGGCTAGAGCTTGTAGATGCATTACATTTCCCATTGGGAGTCGACTTGTAACACCCTCTTCAGCCAACCGACCCAAATATGGCCATTTTCTTCACTCTTCCCTTCAAATTCACCTCTCCATTCATTTTGAAGTTGGTTGATCTCTCTCTGAGTCCCTCTGACAATCTCTTCACCTTCTGGAGACTCCTTTTCCTTCACATCTCCTCACAAGCTCCAAGAATCTTCTTCACTATCTCTTCAATCTCAAGAAACACTTTACACTTCACAACAACAACATCAACACTCATTCACTTTAGTAGACAAAGTGTGGAATGAAACACCATGGTAGCAGAGGCTTGAATTCCTCTCATTTTATCCCCCACTAGCCTTGAGCACTTTGGGAAGAGGTGGTAAGCTTTCACTCCTCTCCTCTATTATTTGGTTGAGTAGCATAACACTATTTTGTAGTGCTTTAGTACTCTTTACTTAATTTCTTGCTTTATCATATTTCTCTCTATCTATCTAGCTATCTGTGGAGGTGGGAACACCAAAAGAAGGGTTTGACTGAGGAAAACCCCTATATAGCCCCAATAATTTCTCTCTTTCTTGTGTGTAAGTATTGAAGACATTCATGAGCTGGAAGATTCATAAATCTCATGGTTGTAAGCACTTTATTTCTCCTCTTTAACTCTATCATTTCTATTTCACTTCATTCTAGTTCTATCACATTTTGGTACTTTCTCACATTCTGGTAGTTCTCAGTAATCGGATTGCTAGTAGTCACTTAGCTATTTTTTAAGACATACTCTCTTTTTGGTCTGTACGAGACACTAGCATGCCTCGGGGATGTCAGTGCATTGCCTTGTTGTCTGCATTCTATGATGTCATCCTTTGGCCAAGAGCTTGTCGTTTTGTCCAGAGAATATCTGTGACTTGATCTTTCTAATTCTAGAACTCTCACCGCTATCCTTTGAGGTATTTTAGGGTAGTTCACCCCATGAGAATCTTTGAATAAAGAGAAATCATGAGTAGCGAATTCCCCTTCTCTACAATGGGCCTTTGTGGCATTTGAATTTTTTATTTTGACTTAATGGGCCTTTGTGGCCTTTTGGATCTTTCTTTTGATTTGATGGGCCTTTGTGGCCTTTTGATTTTTTCTTTTATTTTTGCATGTCTCTTCGAGGAGACATGTTGATCCTTTGATACATGTGGATTTTTATATGGAAGCTTTTGAAATTTGGCACCCAAATTGCTTCCAAGAGCAATGGGAGGGTTGGATTGAGATGAATGGTATGGAGGTATTATGGATGAATTAATGTAGGTAGAATTTTGAAAGGGTATCAAGGATGTGTGCATTTATTGGTCTTGGGGAATAGGATATGGACCTATGATAGATCGAAGGTTTGATGGACTAGAAATTAATTGGATGCGCTATAAAATGGGATGGATGTGCTAAAAAAAAACTCAAATGCACTAGACTGTCCCCTAGATGTGGCAGAAAATGGCCTCAATGAGCTGAAAAATAGATCAAATGCGCTAGAGAATGCACTAAATGCACTAAAAGATGGGTTATATGTGCCAGAGAATGCACTAAAAAAATCCAGTGATGTGCTAGACTACCCCTAAATGTGATTCAACTTATACTCTATAGGTAAATGTGCTAAATAGATTTGCAAATGTGATGGAAGATAAGAAAAATGCACCAGAAAATGCCCTAAATGCACTAAAAGATGAACCAAATATGCTAGAAAATGACTTAGATGGACCAAAATATGGGTTATATGTGTTGAAATAGGGAATGTATGCACTAAACTAGAAACACTCACTATTTTTGAAAAACTATTTGGTTAATTCTGCTTTGAGTCAGTGAATTTGAATGTTTTCAGGGGATAGTCTTCTAAACAATGATTTTTGTCTAGTCTTTTTCTTTTGAATCATGTGAATTAAGTGCTCTTAAGTGGATGATTTCTTGAATAGTGATAGGGAATCATACACAAGGTTATTAATCATTAGGTCTCATAACTACTAGAGTTAAGAAATGCTTAGTTTCTTACCCGCTAGAGTTAGGAATATACTAGAGTGGAGTAGAATAATTCTAACAAGGCATTGATGAAATCTCTAGTCGTGTCGATCAGATCTATTGGACTACTCATTCTTCATGAGTAATTTTATTCTACTACTAATGCTACCTAGCCGAATCAAATAGGCATCATGACGATAGATCAAAGTATACTCTAATTCATAATCATTGTGTTGTACGATGTCTATGTAGACTGAGAATAGTGGGCGCTAGGGAAACACCACTCCCTATGATTCCCACCCACCCTGCATCACTACACTCCATATTTCTAAATTATATGATATGATCTGATATGATCCATTGCATTATATGATCCATCAACCCCTCTAGCACTATTATTCATTTAGAGGGGAAATAGCTCAGTCGGTTAGAGTGTTGGTCTATCATGCCAGAAGTTGTGGGTTTGAACCCTGTTTTCCCCGACTAGAAAGGTATCCCCCCCTTTCTAGAGTCTAGTAGGGGGAAGAAATAGGGAAATATTCGGATGTCGATGAACCCAGCGGTTCATCAGGGTTCTATTGAATAGTGGCAAAGCGTGAATCGCCAAACTATCTACAAGATTGCCCTATCTTGAAACTAGACTAAACTGAACTGAAATAAAGTCTAGTCGAGATAGAATTCCGTCCCAATGAATCGGTCTTCAATCCTTCAAGTGAAGTGGGTTGGATCAGTTCACTTAGTTGATTCATCGTCCATCAATTTTCCCCAGGTGGGGTTTATTAGAACAAAGTAAAGAGCCAATCCCTATCAGAATGGGAAGTGAGACAAGAATGGTCTAGCCACTATAGTCCCCCCCACCTGAGCAGAGCTGGGTGGAGTAGATAGGGAAAGAAATTCAATGAATGGAGTAGGGGAGGTAGACTGAACCAACTGGAGGAGTGAGCGAATCAGCTTCATCATCAAGATCAAGTACTTTCTTCGGGGCAAGATTAGGTGGACCGAGGGTGAATAATATATGTATTGGTTCAAATCAGGGTGACCATATTGCTAATTTGGGCCAATTGGGATCAATCTTACATTATCTAACATTAATGATTATGAATTAGAGTATACTTTGATCTATTGTCATGATGACTATTTGGTGATTTAGGGGTGGTTGGACAATTGGTGGAAGAGTTGTCAACTGTCCTCCTAGATCTTTAGGGGGTGCAACATCTATAATGTTGGTTGCAATTTTCAGTAGAATAGATGACGACGAAAATAAATTGAACACTTCATTATGCCAAATGGTTAGTAATATGAGGGAAGAGAATATATGGAAAAGGCCAAGTTTTTCAAAGAGCATCATAAGTCCAAATGAAAAGAGTAAGGCCTTTCTCCAGCCTCCCAACTTTTGTATCGCTGGTGGCGTTGAGAAGGTGGTGGAGGGAAAATAAAACCATTATCTCCTTTCATTTATTTATATTTATTCCCTATTCCATGTTGTGCCTATAGCACACATGCCCCATTCGGAATGGGGGCCCTTTGTCTTTCTCCCTGTCGGGTCATTTTGTGGCTACCTCATTTTGCATACCCCATTTTGGTGTCCATAATGGTCAATAGGTTTCTCAAGTCTCATCTTAGGTTGACAATGAAGTGCCCCTCAAAATTTTCTAAAGTCCTGAGGCTTCCTTAACAAACCTTTGGCTGATGTCTATGGAGCCTCATGGGCCTGAACCATCGAGATTCCCCTCTCAGGTTTCCTTGTCTATTTTTCCTTTTCGAACAACTTTCGGTCTGCGCCTCCCTGGCTCCCGGACCCCAACTTTAGGATTTTTGTCCAGTGAATTGTGTGAAAGTTGGAATTCTACTGTGCCCTCTAGGACTGACCCTCTGGGTTTCCCTGCCCGAGTTTCCTTCTGGCCTTTGTTGTTTCAGATGACCGTTGGCCAATGTCCTTCTACCCTCCAGACTGCAGTTCTTACTTGGCCATTAGATTCCTACCAAGCATCCATCAGGCCCCAATCAACAAACTTTCATCCGCAGGATGTCACTACCATTCTGCTATTTCATTTTGCTCGTCAGGTGACCGCTTTCTAGCTCCCAGGTCCCGAATGCTTCCCCGTCAAATTGTTTAACAAAAATATTTAAGTCATCGCCTCCATCGGAGCCCACCCACCGAGCTTCTGCCATCCGAATTCTGTCCTGTCTCGGCCATCCCGAACGGAAATCTCAGACTATTCTTTTGACCTCCAGACCCTAACATCCCATTCTTCGCCAAGATTTGATAGATGAAGTCACAGGGAGAAATCTCTTCTTAGGTCTAGACCGCCGATTGGTGGGTCTCGAACTTTCATCCTCATTTTACCATTTCATACGGCTATCACACAGTGGCCTCTCGACCCTCGTGGCCTAGGCTCTCCAACGACTAAAATTCCTAAGGCATACTTTTGCAGCCTTCGATCTCCTGAGTTCCAGACTTTGGAACTCCTCCTTTGGAATGCCATTTCTTTGATGATGTTTCAAACAACTAACACTTGACAACCTTCGCTTGGTTTTACCCAGGATGCCTTAATGGTGACCTAGGTGACCTCCAATCTGAAAATGAAGAATGAACCATGTGCTAAAATGTGATCACCTTCCTAATGGACCCTTAATTATCCAAATCCAAGGTCAGGGGAAGTCATTCGAGCCTTCCCGCTCTATTTTCCCTCTAGAACAACATTCTGACATAGGAAGTTCGGCCTCTGGGGCTTGGGTCATTCATTTTCCTTCTGAAGAACCTTCAATGATAGATTAAATTAAGTGATAGGACATTTGAATGATATATTATTCGATCTAACCTTGTTTTGTTGGGATTTGGCTAACCGTTTATATCATTATGCTAAGATTTTACTTAAGTTCGGCCTCCATGTGTAGGATATATGGA
Organism: Sequoiadendron giganteum; assembly: GCA_007115665.2. NCBI lineage: Eukaryota > Viridiplantae > Streptophyta > Pinopsida > Cupressales > Cupressaceae > Sequoiadendron > Sequoiadendron giganteum. Next base: position 865,783,861 of record CM021100.1, read on the forward strand.
ATAAGGTGCATAAAATTTGGGAGCAACCAAGGACAAAGGAAAGAGAACTGCCAAAGCTCCTCAAGGCAAGGAGGATAAAGAAAAAATGAAGTACGAATTCTAGGGAGTGTCATTGCACTCCAAGGTCACAACCAAGTGGAAGGACATCACTGACACAAATATTGCGCATGTCGATATTGATAAATTCATACAAAGGGTTAGAATAAGCCTCAAAACAGATAATGCAAGACTCATTAGGAGTAGTAGAATAGCCAAGGCTACGGGTTTCCCTCCCGCCTTGATTTCCCCCAAGCTGGTAATGGCCTGCACAGAGGTGTATCAGCCAAAAACAAGGACTATTTTCGATAGGGATGGAAACATCTTGGCCGACATGTCACCATTAGGAATAACAAAAAACTTCCACATTCCTATCTTCAGAAAGATGGAGCTACCTAATTTTCAAGAATGGATGGTTTATTTCATCGAGCATATTCTTAGTGGAAACGACACCACGTTCTACTAGGGAGGAATAATCAGTGACTACTTTCATGATCAATTCACAAGAATCAAGCAGCCATCTAAGTTCTACATGACCTCTTACCTAGTATACTCATTGTTTGATAAGAGGAATTATAATAGGTTATTTAGAGTTCTAAACGAAGTCCCTGGTAGAGAACTTAAGGCTTTCGACAAGTAGCCTTAGCTACAATTCAAAAATTTCAAAAAGGATTATTGCAGAGTAAATGATGCATTCATCGCTTACATCATCAGGTTGCTTGAGGGAGATTTTGAGAGAAGGGTCTCCCACAGTGCTCGAGCATTTCTAAAGAATTATGCCTTCCTGTTTATCTAGTACCCCAAGTTCACATACATCCATGCCCAGGGCTTCTCAAAAAGGCTGAACAAGCTGCCTCACTACCCTAATGACTAGATTATATTGTTGGAACTCTCTTGGAAGTTGCACAACATTCACACCGTTCTGAGTAGCAAGTATCTAGCAGGGATCCATTATCCCCTTACACTCGGCCATGGGATGTGTGAGCTTTATACTTCCCAATGTGCCTCCAATTCAGAGTGGGAAATCACTTGAAATATCACACGACCAGGCCACGAATGGACCCATATGGTCATGTAAGAAAGGTGATTGGACAAGAGTATGCCCACCTCCACAATGTTGAGGATTTTTGGGTAGATTGTGAGGATGACCTTAAAGTGTGGCTAAGGCACTATATGCAGATGACTGTGTACTTTCTAAAAAGGGTGAATTTGTTCTCGGTGCCTGATCAACTTGAGGAAGATGAAAGCACTGTAATCGACCCCAAGTACAATGCCATCACCAATCTATGATTGTCAATGATTTATTAGGATGAGCCAGAGGTTGATGACCTCAACATACTTACTAGGCCTATTGAGGCTTGAACGAAGGCATGTATAGATGAACAAGTTGCTCAATTAAAGAAACAAAGGGTTGTCTTGAAATTCAAGGGTCTCGAGAGCGAGCCAAGTGGTTCAGGCGATGGGGAAGCTACTACATTGATGGGAGAAATATCTAAGTCCCCTCCACCAGTTTGTTCAAAGAAGAGAAAGGAGATTGAAGAGAAATAGTCTGACCCAAAGGTGTACGCTAGGAAGGCCTCGAAGGGTGAACCTCCCATGAAACACAAGCGAGTGGGTAGCATCACCAAAATTTTGGTAATCCAAGAAGATCCACTCCATGAGGAGATGGAGGCTATTCAGCGAAAGTCTTTGCTTATTTCATCTACTATCGCAACCACTGATGTTACCAACACTCCCATCCAACATGCAGTAGTTGCATCCCCTCCACCTATAGTGGACATTTCCATCCATCTTGCTTCTACTTCCCCCATCCTGTAGGTAGTGTTAGTTCATTCATCCTCTGCTACTACCTCACCCATTTCCTCATCTTCCATGTCTCCTTCCTTTTCTCTTCCTACTGCCACTACTACGACCGTAATGCTTGCCCTTACCCTTCTAGAGTCCTTCATGAAATACATGCAAAATGTGCCCTCTGAGCTCTTAGTGATGTTTGAAAATCTGACAGTACAAGCTATGATGGCTCAAACAATAATTATCACTATAGCTCCTCCTCCTCATACCGCGCCACCAATAATGGAAGCCACCATGCAAATTTTTTAGGAGTTGGATCACTGACAACAAGCAAAATCAGCTAAGAGATTGGAAGAGGAGGCATTTTATTATCATGAGCACCCAATATATGAGAATCGAGTAATCAATGAGGTCACCTATAAGTCTATTAGTGATGAGAGTGAATACACAAAGATAATTGAAGAGATAGCTGATCTTGAGCTCAATGCTGAGTGGGCTAAGAAACTCAAGGAAATTGAAGATAAGGAGGTTGAAAAATAGCCTAGTGGTGAAGAAGAGGTTGTTTTTGTGAGGACGAAGGGTGATAAGTCTCCAATGAAAGAATGGGACCATGCACCTGGGCATGATGAAGGGGTGTTCCCTCATGAAGGGTAGGAAGGTAAGGAAGAGGATAAATATGAGGGAGAGATTGAGAACTATGAGAATCTAGAGATTGAGCCACTCAAGGAACATGGGTATGATGGAGAAAGGGATACTGAAAAAGAAGGCAACCCTGATGAGCAATTTTCAACCAAGTCCCCTATCAAGTGCATAGTGTTCATACAAGACTCTGATGAGGAGAAGGAGGATATGAGGACATGGCGAGAGACCCTCATTGAAAAGGAAATTGAATTCAGAGAAGAAGAAAAGGGGGATCAAAAGGAGTTGCCTAGGGGAAAGTCTTCAATACCTGATTGGTTGGAGAGACAGCTAGAAAAGAGGGCTCCCACTCCAAAGGACCAAAAGGAAATGCTGGAGACTATATTGTCTTGGGCCTAGATTGGCACCAGGAATGAGAGGAAGTCAAAGATTAGGTTGAAGGTAATGATGGATGCCTCTGGAAGTAGGGCCATACAAATAGCTATGCCAGTGGTTGGAGAACAAGAAGTAAGTTATAACATATCCACCATTGACTTGGGAGTGGCCACCAAGGAGCATAAGTTTGATCATCTCTAGGAATCAGTCGCCATAGTGGTGCATCTCATTCAGGAGGAAAAAGTTTTGAAGGAGGAGCTCAAGGCACAGGTGGTTGATTTGACAACCTATATCCAACAATGGTCATCCATAGAGGAACAACCAACCAAATCCTTGGACCTGCCACAGTTGCTATCAAAAAAGTAGATTAACAAGCTGGAGAAGAGAAAGAACTTGGACAAGACCACAAAAAATTGGTTTTGGCAGGTCTTGGATATTGGGAATATAGGTATCAATCTTCCTATTCAAACAATGAACAAGTTCTTGGAAGTGCAAACATCTCTTGAAGGTATGAGGAGAATCTGCATTGAGTTCCCAAAGAAGTATGGGGCTGTTTACCCAGAAATCAAGGCTATCCTCAAGCTGCCAAGTGAAATTTGGGAAAAGGAATTTGCCTTCAAAGACGATGACCATTAGCTGATGGTTGTGTGCAAATGAGACTTCGATCACCAAAAGGAAAGGTTGGAATAGGTACTTGATCAAGTAAATCCAGATGTTGAGTGGGCCAAGGAAGCTAGAGAAGATTTCTTCTGATACCTAAAGTTGATGACAGGGTATGAAGTGTCTACTATCAAGATCAATCCAGAAAGTATAAAGCCTCACTTTGAAAGAGGATGGAAGATGGGATGACAATCGAGATTACTAAATATTTTATAAGCTTTTCTGCCCGAGATTTCACCCTATCTGAACTATTCAAAGACCATATTTCCAAGTATGAGGAGGACTGGGAGAAGCTTTTTAAAAATTCCAAAGAGTGGAGCTACCAAGTGCTAAAATCTAACATCATTGAGGTTGACAAGCTCTAGCCGGTGATCTTAAAATTCATGGAGTATGTAGCTTCAGAGAAGAAGGAGGGCAACCCTATTATTGATGAAGAATTTCTAAAGGAATAGCTGCAACAAAGAGCAATCAATAAAAGGAAAAAATGTTACAGTGTTGCCACTAGAAGACAAAACAGGGATATGGACAAAATGTATTTTAAAAATGTAATATATTGAGGGGTAGGTAGAACCCTAGTTTATAGTGAATTTTGGCCACACAAATGTAAATCAATCTTGGCCACATGTTCTACTTTTTGGAAACTATAAATAGGGGGGCTCCTCTCATTTTCAAGGAGAGTTGAGTTGTTGTAAAGACATGCTACAAAAATTACAATAGAAATACATTGATTTTGGTGCATTTCTGGATTTCTTCTCATGTTTCATGATTCTTCTCTCATATTTGGATGATTTAGTTGAATTTTCTTTGTTGTTCTAGTTTCCTTTCAGTTAGCTTTGTCGAATTTAGTGATGTTGTTTCTTGGTTATGTAGATTTTTGCGATGTAGATTCCCTCCTTGTCCATACTTTTGGTTGTTTGCTACTGGTAGATGGCTATGTAAAATTAGTCTAGACCTTGATTTGAAGTTGCTCTTAAATCTTTATCTTTGTTCATGCATATGTATGGTGAATAAATGGTAAAATACCTGTTGTCCTTAGAAGATAGCACATATTTCATGAGACTGTGAGATTTTTGGTTAAGTGGAATTTTGTTCTAAGGAAGTTGTCCATAGTAGAGACTTCGATGATCACTGTTGATTGGTAGTTGCAGGTCCATGAACCCACTCTCTTCCCTTCCCTTTCTTTAATTTTTTTTCAGAAGTGACCTATGCTAAGGTTCATTTCACATTGTAAAGCCAAATCTCAAGTCAAAATGGAGTTTGAAATTGCTGTTTGAACCTACAACAAACATACAATAACTTCCCCACCTTAGAAACTCCATTTTCTAATGTGATTCCCCTTCCAGCTTAACTCACATAAGTCTTCCCTGTGATTATCAATAAAATCACAAAAAAAATCAACTGAGGTATCCTATGCAAGTCATGACCTAACATCTGAGAGACCTTGGGGTTATTTTCAGTAACTTGTTGGATATTTCCTTTCAAGAGAGGTGATGCACCTATGCATTATCTGTGTTGAGAAAGTGTGCAAAAAAACCCATCAATAGAACTCGCGCTAGAAGGAGGGCCTTTTGAGGGCTAAGCTAGATCAAATCGGGTCTTTCTCCCCCTTAGATTTTTTACATAATACTAAGGTCTACACAAAACAAAGGGGAGTTACAAGAGCTATCACCCCCTACCTGAGCTAAGAGAGCTAAGAAAGGGGAAGCCTCTATCTCCAACTCATCTGACCTGCCCATTTTTCTTTCACCATCATCCTCCTCTTCTATCCATTCTCCACTGTCTTCTCCTTCATTCTTGGAAATATTTTCTCCTGCTCACCCATTCCAAATAGCCTTCCAAGCTACTACTTCCCAAGGGCTAAACATTTCCTTCCAGCCCAATGTAGTCCCATTTCCAAAATTTGTTTCGTCAACCATTGTTGCTTGAGGTCACAAGCCAATCTCATGTAGCCACCTCCATCACCCCCTCTAATGGCGTGGTTGGGAAAAAATCCGTCTCCTTTGGCCATCAACCTCTATCATGACGTGCCAAAGAATCCTAAGATTTTTTGCACAAAGTTCAATCCTTGAGATCCGGAAAGACAACTGAGGAACATGTCAAGATTTTTGAGATCATATTGAAAACTATGTAGATCATACATGAGGATGTGGCTTTCTAGCTCAAGACCTACTCCCTAGGGGAGGAGGTCTTCTATTGGTATGTCAACTTATCGGTAGGAACTATCAACACATGGCACCCTCTAAAGAATGCTTTCCTATAGAAGTTCAAAACTCCAATTAGTCCTACAAAGTCGTATCAACATTTTATGTCAATTCAAAGGCAGGTCAACGAACTAATAAACTCCTTTAATGATCAATTCCATAGAGAATATACTCGACTACAAGACCCATACATGTTCAATGATGTTGTTTTTTTACCTATCTATTATGCATCCTTGGACAATCTTACTATAGCATTAGTGAAGAGGATGCGACCACCGCTCACCAGATTGGTATATGCATACTCGGAGGCCATCATTGCTAGCACAAACTTGGGACAAAACATTTATAGTCCGTTTCCATGTTTAGGGTAGGTCACTCATCCTTTGTAGATTCAAGGGCTCACTCAAGCTTTGCAGCATCACATGCCTCTCATGAACCTAGTACCACAATTTCCCATAGTGTCGCACCCCGGACAACCAATGAATCAAGCGCCCCTGGTTCCTCACTATTTGCTGCCCTAGTAGCAACAAGTCCATTCTCAGCCACCCCAAGTACTGACATATCTCTAAGCGTATGAATTTCCACCTACTCACCAAAATCTGCTAGTGGCTCAACCGGTATTCCTCCAAAATGCCGCTCCATAGCCAAACAACATAGAAAAGGATCAGATTGATGAACTCACACAAATGATCAAGAAAATGTCTACGGAGATGATGCATTTGAGAAACCAAAACAACCAGCTATAGGATTTGTAGAAGAGTATCCAAGCTAAACTTAATCGTGATAGCCATGATAGCTATGAGAACCAAGATAACCATGATTCCAACACTTCATCTGGGCAAAATTATGATCGAAATCAGAATTTGAGACATAACTTTGATAAAAGGCCTTTCCCAAGGTAGAACCAAACATGGAGCATGAGGCCCAATAATGGTGGTATTCCCACCCCCTCGATCAACCCAACAACAATGACAAGACTACGAGTGGAGTGTACTTGGCTGAGGTAGCTTTACCCGATTGGTGTCATATACACAAAACAAGCCGACATTCTGAATTGGATTGTCCAAAATTCTAGACGACTGCTGAATTTTTTCAAATTGAAGTCCAAAATGTTCTGAACAACTCAGGATGTAGAGATATCATTCCCTCTAAACCATATGATTCCCTTATGCTGGTGGTCAACCAAGCTCCTTTCTTGAAGGTTGAGTGCAACAGGCTAGAGAGGGAAGGCACCAACACAAGTAACAATGATAAAGAAGAAGAGGTAAGTTACGAAAGCCCTTTGGCTCAAATTTTTAATTTAGTAGACAATGGTCCTAAGGATGAGGAAGAGCCTAGGGAAGATGAAGTCCAAAATTTTCACCAATGGAATACCCCCTACAACCTCAGGAATAGAAAAGCTGGTGGTCCTTTTACAAGCTCCACTCTACCTAATAATTTCAATACCCCTCCTAACCCAAATGATAGCAATAATCTGAGATATCCTCAGGTCCCCATGTAGTACTTTAACAAAAGTAGATAGCGGAACCAAAACCAAAATCACCCCATTAGCTCCTTCTAGAATACCACTAGCTCCTCCCAAAATATTGCTTATGATGAAGAATTCGAACAAATGGGGGAGTATATTACAGAGGAATTTAAGAAGGTTAAGCTAAGAGTGTCTGCCTTTGAGCTACTCAAGGTGCTAGCCATAAGAAATGCCTTCTTTAGAATGATAAATGGGACTCCATTAGCTGGGTCGACCCAAGAAGTGCCTTCAAAGAAGGTTTCCTTTGATGATCAGAAAAATGAACTAGTTGTGTGACAAATTTCCAATAAATGGGTTGGTCCACCTGCAAATCAACAGCTAGATATGCAGTCCAACAAAGAAACTGATTAGACACTAACCTAAAATAAGGGTAACGAGAAGGATAAGGGCCAAGTTGCCCAAGTGGATGTTTCCAGAGGATTGTTTCAAGGGAAATTAGAAACTCCTACCTTCCTGACCACCATCTGCATGTTTGGGAAGAACCTCCATAACTACCTGCTAGAATCGAGAGCTTTTGCCAATTTCATGCCCCTAAGCGTGTGCAAAGATTTTGGAATAGTCCCAACTCCCTCTTGGCATAAAGTGACATGGCTTAACAAGACTGAGATCAACATAGTTGTCAAAATTAATAGAATACCCATGCAGATTGTTGTTGATCCTAGAATTTAGCAAACCATTGAGATCCAAGTTGCTGATATCCTAGACACTTATGGCATAACTTTAGGAAGGGATTTCATGAAGGCATTGAATGGATATGCCACAACTGACTGCTCTCATTTGTGGTTGCCATGCAAAGGGATTCCTAATTAGTTCGAATTGATCAGGAGCCGCGCATGAGGTTCATGATTACAAAATACAATAACACCAATGAGGTGTTGTTTGTTGAAATGAAATTGGGGAATTATTCTCTGGTGTTATATTTCGTAGAACAAGAATACTTGGGAGAGGATGAAATGGGGGAGGTCCTTCTTGTGTTGTGCAGTCCACCCACCAACCTGGCCTGTACCCCTCACAACACAGAAATGTTGATAGAATTGAATGATGAGGAATCATGCGAGGATGGTAATCTTGGATTGCTGGATGGTTTCCAAGATTTCATGGAAAAATGTGTACAAGACCAACTCAGTTTGGGAGCCAGAATGATTTTTCAAGAACTCTTGCTACCTAGTTGGTGTAGGGTACATAATGTCACCCATTCGGAGTTTAATGTTGTTTATGCCAAACAACAATTGAGAATATCAAAAGATGAATCACTTTAGAGGAGAGAGATCGTCCAACACCGCCAGAAAAGACATGTTCAGAACCTACACCTCCTCAAAAGGTTGCTAAAATGAGGCCACCATTAAAGTCAAAAATTAGGTCTACCGATTCTAGGGTCAAGGACTCTCTTGGGTTCTGGACGTCGTGGTTTGACAGGTCCAAATCCAAGCATGGGGCTAGAGATGACTTCGAGCTAATTAGTCTTAGGGGTAAGTCGTATTTTACCGCTCATAGGCTTCAATTTTATTGCATTAATAATGTAGCAGAATATGAGGCTTTGGTCTTAGGGCTCCTTATGGCATTGAGAAAGGGTCTAAAAATGTCACAAGTCGTCGGGGATTTAGAATTGGTCATAAAAAAAGTATGAAAACTCTATCCTTGTTATGACAAAAGACTCACTAATTATAGGCATAGGGTATGGGATCTGATAGAGGGGTTAGACACTTGTAATATCTAGTTGATCTCGCGCTCTCAAAATCACACCGCCAATGCCTTAGCCCAGGTGGCTAGTACCTTGCAACCATTGTCACTATCTAGCCTTAAAAGGTTTACAATCAAACTCACCTCCATTCCATTTGTACCAGAAAATGTAGCCAATTTTTAGGTGTTCTGATGTGTTTGCTTCCCAGATAATTGATGAGATTGAGCCTGAGGAGGCCAAACTTCATATAGAGGGGGTCATCAATCTTAAGACCAACACTATCCCAAGAGGGATGGTCCAACTCAAACGCATATTTGATTTGGATCAAATCAGAGATCAAGATCATCAGGCTAAGAAAGACACCATCAGTGGGCAATGTAACACCTACAACCTCAGAATGGCTAGGGATGCAAAGAATGTATTTATTGGAAAGGTGTGCACACTCGAGGAAAGAAAGGGTATAGTTGATGCTTTATGGAGTTTATGCTTTGTGGAAGTACCATGATGTCATTTCTTGGAGCTACGAGGATCTCAAAATGTATAATACATCAATTATCACCCATACCATCCCTCTTAGGCCAGATGAGAGACCATTTCAACAGTGAAAATGCCTTGTCAATGCTTTATTGGAAACAATTATATACAAGGAAATACAAAAATTGCTGTCCACCAGGATTATCTTCCCAGTTCGGCACACCACTTGGGTTGCCAACTTGGTCTTGGTAAGGAAAAATAATGGAGAGATCAGATTGTGCATTGACTTCTGCAATCTGAATAGAGCTTCAAAAAAGGACAATTATCCAGTGATGTCATTGGATAAGGTGCTGCAAATAGTAAATGGTTCTCAAATGATGTCCTTCTTTGATGGGTATTTAGGGTACAATCAAGTCATGGTGCAATATGAAGACCGACACAAAATGATGTTCCCCACCAAGTGTAACACATTTTCCTATAGACGAATGCCTTTCGGGCTCATCAATACTAGCGCCACCTTTCAACGCATGATGGATATTGCCTTCAAAGACCTGATAAAAAAGTGCATAATCACCTATATATGGATGATTTAAAAGTGTTCTCAAAACAACGAGATGATCATGTTGCTGATTTATGCAAAAAAATTCGAAGGTGCCATGAATTTGGGGTTTCTCTCAATCCAAAGAAATGCATCTTTGGGGTACCTGAGGGAAAGTTTCTAGGGAATGTATTATCAAAAAAAGGGATCTCCATTGATCCCAAACATATTTAAGCCATCATGAGGATTCAAATATCGGGCAGCAAGAAGCAATTAAAATCTTTCTTTGGAAAGATCAACTTTTTCCGTAAGTTTATAACATGATTTTCTGAAATCATCAAACCATTCAATGCTATGTTAAAGAAAGATGCCAAGATCGAGTGGACTCTTGAGGTGAAGCAAACCTTTGGAGAAATTAAACAAGAAATTACTGAGGCACTAGTGTTATTCAGTCCAAACTATCTGAAGCCTTTCTACTTATATTCATTTGCTGCAGACCATTTGTGTGCCAGCATCTTGATGCAGAAGGATGATGAGGGGAACGAGAATCCAATTGCCTTGATGAGTACCCCTTTGAAAGACACTGAGTTGTGCTAACACAACGTAGAAAAATAAGCCTATTCCCTTGTTAGAGGAGTAAAGAAGTTCAGGCATTATATCTTGCGCAACAAAGTGTTTGCCATAGTTCTTGACCCAAAAGTAAAGACATTGCTCATATAGAATGAGCTAGGAGAATGAAGGGAAAAATGGATCACATTGGTGCATTAGTACAATATGGAAATCTAGCCAATGAGATTGGTGAGAGGGTAGGGACTTACTAGAATGATAGAAAAAGCAGTTATTGAGGTTGGGCCTGAACTCACAGTGCAAAAATACCAGCTAGAGGATGTTTCTCCACGAGAATGGTACGATGACATAGTGTATTATTTGTTCAATTATAAATGTCTGCCCCACTTGCAAGGAGTCCAAAAGCGCACACTTAGGTTGAAAAGAAGAAGCTACATGTTGCATGGGGCCATATTGTACAAGAGGAATCATGAAGGTATATATCTGAGATGCCTTGGTAAGGAGGAAGCAGATCGTGTCTTGAAGGAGTTTCATGAAAAATTTGGCATGAGCCATGCTTCTGGCTTGTCTACGACACATCAAATACTGAGGGTAGGCTATTATTCACCTATGGTCTTTAAGAATTCCCATATCCATGTTCGCACTTGCCATGTATGCTAGACTGCGGCGACTAGAGAGAAGAATGTTGCTGTCGCATTGCAACGAGTCCTAGAGGTAAGGCCATTCACACAATGGGGTCTCAAATTTATTGATCCAGTAATCCCTCCATTATTTATAGGACACATGTACATTCTAACCACTTTTGATTATTGCACTAGATGGACAAAAGAAATGGCATGCAGGCAAAGCACAATGAAGGTAGTAACTAATTTTCTGGAAATTTTTATTTTGAACCATTTTGGTTGTCCTTATGCATTAGTATGTGATAATGGTCCCACATTTGCATCATTAAAATTCGCTGGTTGGGCCTTTGACTATGGCATTGCACTCAAATTCTCCTCAAACTATTATCCCCAAGGCAATGGCCTTGCCGAATCCACCAACAAGAACCTGATCACCATAATCAAGAAAATTCTTGATAGGAATCTTAAGGACTAGCATACCCAACTCCATTTTTCCCTTTGGGTGGATCGCACCTGCCACAAGGCTTCCCTCGAAGATTCCCCTTACCACCTCATTTATGGCTTAGAACCTATTTTCTCGATACACTTGAAAATACCTACCGTCCAGATCATCAATGATTTTTATGAAGGAGGGGATCGCAGAGAAGCTCGCCTGGCTGAGCTATTACATTTAGAAGAGGTGTGAGACCATGCAATAGAAAACTTTGCCAAACATCAGGGTGCAGTCAAAATATGGTTTGATCACCAAGCCAAAATCAAGGCCTTCTGAATTTCTGATCTAGTCCTATATTGGAACAAGGCCCATGAAAAGAAAGGGGGACACAAAAAATTCGACAAGCTTTGGCTTGGCCCCTTTCACGTTGTCGAAATTCTTGGAGATAATGTTTTTCATTTAAAGACCTTAACTAGTGACGATGTCCTATTTCCCATCAATGGGAAGCATCTTAAGCATTACTTCCAATCCTGAGCTCTCCTGGAGCTGGTCATGTAAATACTTGTATATAGGTTAGGATATGTTTCCTTCCTTTGCTTTCCTACTTTTTTTTTTGTTGCTCATTTCCCAACAATTTTGTTTCAACCTTGAGGAGTGTCCTTGTTTCGCTGTGGTGGCTATGCTTGGTTCAATGACTGGTTCGCTCTATGGCCTGCTCTTGTTTTGGTTCTCTAGATAAACCTTCATTCCCCACTATTGATCCATAAAAGTCCCTAAGCATTGGTTTCCTCTTTTGAACTCTAGACTAATCCAAGATTGTACCCTTGTTTGAATCTCCTATGTTTGTCATGGATCATACACGAAACACACTTAAAGGTTTTTGAAGAATTGTGTGGCAATTGCTGGGAGGGCTGGACAAGTGAAAAAATAAAAGTTTTCTCCAATGACCACTGTGATTCCCAAACCCACTGTAAGCTTCAGTGCTTGCACGATTGAGAAAAAGAAAAGGAAAGAACTAAAAATCAATATTGGAAAAGAAAAGAAAATACAAAATCATGCAACTGTATGGGTGTATGAATATCTCTACTGGGGCTATGGATGCCTGGCTAGTAGTAGAGCTATGTTCATGGGGCCACAATGACAAATCCATTGGGGCTATGGATGCCTAACTAGTAGCAGAGCAATGCCTAGGTTACTTTTGGGGTAAGACAAATTAAGTAGCTTGTCCCTCTCGATTAGTGGTTGTTCATATGATTTTTGAGTAAAGAAAATGAATTCACCATGCACACACATCCATGATGACACCATGGTGCAATTTAACCTCGGTTCTTTTCCTTAACTTGTTCTTAGTTCAACCTTGGAAACCGGATTCTTGTCTACAAAACCAAAGATTTTGGGTTCAGAATGAATGTTTATCTTTAGAACACCAGGAGCGCTCTCCTAGTAGAATCGCCATTTGTTGTGCCTATAGCACACATGCCCCATTTGGAATGGGTACCCTCTATCTTTTGCCCTGTCGGGTCATTTTTTGGCCACCTCATTTTGCGTGGCCTATTTTGGTGTTCGTAATGGTCAATAGCTTTCTCAAGTCTCATCTTATGTTGACCATGGAGTGCCCCTCAAAATTTTTTGAAGTCCCAAGGCTTCCTTAACAAACCTTTCACTGATGTCTATGGAGCCTCCCAGGCCCAGACCATCAAGATTCCCCTCTCGGGTTTCCTTGTTTGTTTTTCCTTTACGAACGACTTTTGGTCTACACCTCCCTAGCTCCCGAACCCCAACTTTGGAATTTCTATCTAGTGACTTTTGTGAAATTTGGCATTTTGTTGTGCCCTGTAGGTTTCCCTGCCCAGGTTTCCTTCTAGTCTTTGTCATTTTGAATGGTTGTCGGCCAACATCCTTCTGCCCTCTGGACCCCGGTTCCTACTTGGCCGTTGGATTCCTACTTGGTGAGTTTTTGGATGAAATTTTCCTCATGTCGCTTTGGACCTCAGGCTCAGGCCTTCCCACCACCGTCCTTAATTCGAATCCACCAACCTCACCTACCATCATACCTACATTTATTAGGGATATTAATTATGATTAGGGATATAAATATTGGGTCCTACATGTCATTTTCACATGTCAGGAATTATAGAGAAGTTTAGTGCCATTTCCCCTTTCACACCCAAGTCATCCCTTCACCGTTCTTCAAGGATCCAATAGCGTTGTTCTTTGAGTCTGTGAGGTATGTTTGTCGTCCTACAGCCTACTTTTCCTTTTCATGATTTAATGTTTAAACGATGCACAAGAAGGAAATAATTTGTGTGAATCTAATGGAGGGAACACCTTGCCGCAAAACCCACATGCTAAAATCTCCAAGATATCCCTCCCATGCTTAGAAAATTAAAATCAGAATCTAGTCTTCCCATCATTGTTCTTTGAACTAAGCGACCGCATCCTCCGGGCCTGAGACCTTCGACTGCCAGTACAACTTTAGATAGCGAACTTACTACAAATGACGAAGTGTCCCACGAGTTTCAGCATTTGAGACTCCACCTTTGGATTGATGCTTCACCTTCGTCATCCCAAATAATGTTCTCACTTCACCCATCCGAGTCTCGGACCTAGACTCATCATTTGACGTGAAACCTTCAACGAAGCCTCCATCGCTAAGTAGCCATCGGGACCTGGTCTGTGAACTTCTATTCATGGGCCGCCGCTACTATTATGATATTTCATTTTTCCCGTCAAGTGATCGCCTTCTGGCTCCTAGGTCCCAAGTGCTTCCCCACCAAATTTTTTAATGAAAATATTTAAGTCATTGCCTCTGTTAGACCCCACCCACTGAGCTTTTGCCATCAGAACTCCATCCTATCTCGGTCATCCCAAATAGAAATCCCAGACCATCCTTCTGAACTCCAAACCTTGACATCCCAATCTCCGACCAGTTTTGACAGATGAATTCACGGGGTGAAATCTCTTCTCGGGTTGGGACCACTGGGTGGTGGGTCCTGGACTTCCGTCCCCATTTTTCTATTTCTTACAGCTATCATGCAGCGGCCTCTTGGTGCTCGTGGCTCAAGCTATCCAACGACTAAAATTCCTAAGGAATAGTTTCATGACCTTCGATCTCCTGGGTTCCACACTCAGTAACTCCTCCTCTGGAATGTCATTTCTCTGATGCTATTTCAAACAGCTAACACTTGATAGCCTTCCCTTGGTTTGACCCCGTATGCCTTAATGGTGACCTAAGTGAGCTCCAATCTAAAAATTAAAAATGAGCCACATGTTAAAATGTGATCACCTTCCTGATGGACCCTTCATTATCCAAACCCAAGGTTGAGGGAAGTCATTTGGGTCTTCCTGCTCTATTCGCCCTCCTGAATAATAATCTAACAGGGGAAGTCCAGCCTTTGGGGCCCAGGTCATTCATTCTCCTTCTGGAGAACCTTAAGTGAAATTCAATTAAGTGATAGGAAATTTTATTGATATATTATTTCATCTAACCTTGTTTTGTTGGGATTTGGCTAACTGTTTATATCATCATGCTAAGATTGTACTTAACTTCGGCTTCCAAGTGCAAGATATATGGAATTAGGTGCAAAAACTTTAGGAGTAGCCAAGGACAAAGGAAAGAGAACTACCAAAGCTCCTCAAGGCAAGGAGGATGAAGACTAGATGAAGTATGAATTCCAGGGAGTGTCGTTGCACTCCAAGGTCACAACCAAGTGGAAGGACATCACTAACACAAATATGGGCATGTCGATATTGGTGAGTTCATACAAAGGGTTATAATAAGCCCCAAAACAGATAATGCAAGAACCATTAGGAGCAACTGAATAGCTAAGGCTGCAGGTTTCCCTCTCGCCTTGATTTCCCTTGAGCTAGTTATGGCTTCCAGAGAGGTGTATCAACTAGAAACAAGGACTATTGTTGATAGTGATGGAAACATCTTGGTCGAAATGTCACCATTAGGAATAATAAAAACCTTCCAGATTCCTATCTTTAGAAAGATGGAGCTGCCTACTATTCAGGAATGCAAAGAAATGTGGTATGAGGACCCCATAAGATGCAATAAGCTTATAAATCAGTATTGGCTAAAGGAAAAATGAGGTAGTGTTGCAATGGTTCCCCAGGAACTCTTTCATAGCGAATTTTTCGAGGACTACCATGATTTGATCACCATGCTGAGTAGAGTAATGGGCCTCCCTTATGCGGCATATTTTCAAGAATGGATGGTTTATTTCATTGAGCACATTCTCTATGGAATGGATAACATGTTCTACTGGGGAGGAATAATCACTAACTGCTTTCATGATCAATTCATGAGCGTCAAGAAGACATCCAAGTTCTACATGACCTCTTACCTAGTATACTCATTGGCTAATAAGAGGCATTATAATGGGTTATTCAGAGTTCCAAACAAAGTGCCTAGTAGAGAACTAAAGGCTTTTGACAAGTACCCTAAGCTATACTTCAGAAATTTCAAAAAGGATTATTGCAAAGTAAACAATGCATTCATCGCTTACATCATTAGGTTGCTTGGGGGAGATTTTGAGAGAAGGGTCTCCCATAGTGCTCGAGCATTTCTAAAGAATTATGCCTTTTTGTTTATCCAGTACCCCAGGTTCACATACATCCATGCCCAGGGCTTCTTGGAAAGGTCGAACAAGCTGCCCCGATACCCTAATGACCGGATTATATTGTTGGAAATCTCTTGGTAGCTGCGCAACATTCACACCATTATGAGTAGCAAGCATCTAGCGGGGATCCCTTATCCCCTTACACTCGGCCAGGGGATGTATGAGATTTATACTTCCCAATGTGCTTGCAATTCAGATTGGGAACTGGCAAAATATAACTTCAAATCTCACATGGCAAGGCCACGAATGGACCCATACGGTCACGTCAGAAAGGAGATTGGACAAGAGTATGCCCACCTCCACAATGTTGAGGATTTATGGGCAGATTATAAGGATAAACTTGACGTGTGGATAAGGCACTATATGCAGATGACTGTGTACTTTCCAGAAAGGATGAATTTATTCCTGATGCTCGATCAACTTGAGGAAGATGAAAGCACTATAATCAACCCCAAGTACAATGTTGTTGCCAATCTACTACTGCCAATGATTGATTGGGATGAGCTGGAGGTTGATGACCTCAACATACTTACCAAGCCTATTGAGGCTCGAACAAAGGCATGGATAGATGAACAAGTTGCTCAATAAAGCAACAAAGGGTTTTCTTGACATTCAAGGGGCTCGAGAGTGAGGCAGGTGGTTCAAGTGGTGGGGCAGCTACATCAATAGGAGAAACATCTAAGTACCCTCCATCAGTTCATTCAAAGAAGAAAAAGGAGATTGAAGAGCAGCAGTCTGATCCAAAGGTGTAGACTAGGAAGGCCTCAGAGGGTGAACCTCCCAAGAAACACAAGTGAATGGGCAGCATCACCAAAATGTTGGTAATCTAGGAAGATCTGCTCCATGAGGAGATGGAGTCTATTCAACCAAAGTCTCTGCTTATTTCATTTGCTGCCACAAACACTGTTGTTACCACCACTCCCATCCAACATGTAGTAGTTGCATCCTCTCCGCCTACGGTGGACATTTTCATCCATCTTTCTTCTACTTCCCCCATCTTGTGGGTAGTGTCAGTTGATTCGTCCTCCACCACTACCTCACCCATTTCTTCATCTTCCATGTCTCTTTCCTTTTCTCTTCCTTCTACCACTATTGTGACCATAATGCCTGCCCTTACCCTTCCAGAGTCCTTCGTGAAATACATGAAAAATGTGCCCTCTGAGCTCTCAGTAATTTTTCCAAATCTAGTAGTACAAGATGCGATGGCTCAGGCAATAATTAGCACTCTAGTTCATCCTCATCCTACTGATCCACCAACAATGTAAGCCACCATGCAAATTTTTGAGGAGTTGGATCACCGACAACAAGCGGAATCAGCTAAGAGATTGGAAGAGGAGGCATTTGATTATCATGAGCACCCAATATATGAGCATCAAGTAATCGATGAGGTCACCTATAAGTCATCCAGTGATGAGAACGAAGATGCAAAGATAATTGAAGAGATAGTTGATTCCAAGCTCGATGCTGAGTGGGCTAGGCAACTCAAGGAAATTGACGACAAGGAGGCTAGAAAATAGACTAGTGGTGAAGAAGAGGTTGTTGTCATAAGGACACAGGGTGATAAGTCTCCAATGAAAGAATGGCACCATGCACCTGGGCATGATGAAGGGGTGTTCCCTCATGAGGGGCAGCAAGGTAAGGAAGAGAATAAATTTGAGGGAGAGACTGAGAAATATGAGAATCTAGAGATTGAGCCACCTGAGGAACATGGGTATAGTGGAGAAAGGGATATTGAAAGAGAAGGCAACCCTGATGAGCACTTGCCTACCAAGTCCCCTATCAAGCATAAAGTGTTTGTACAAGACTCCGATGAGAAGGAGGATACATAGAAAGGGCGAGAGGCCCTCATTGAAAAGGCAATTGAAGTCAGAGAAGAAGAAAAGGGGGATCAATAGGAGTCACCTAGGGGAATTTCTTCAATACCTAATTGGTTGGAGAGACAACTAGAAAAGAGGGCTCCCACTCTAAAGACGCCAAAGGAAAGGTTGTAGGGTATATTGGCTTAGGCCCAGATCGGCACCAGGAAGGAGAGGAAGTCGAAGATCAGGTTGAAGGTAATGATGGATGCCTCCAGATCTAGGGCCATACAAATAGCTATGTTGGTGGTGGGAGAACAAGAAGTGAGTTATAAAATATCCACCATTGACTTGGGAGTGGCCACCAGGGAGCAAAAGTTTGATCATCTCCAGGAATTAGTCACCACAATGGTGCATCTCATTCAGCAAGACAAAGTTTTAAAGGAGGACCTCAAGGCACAAGTGGTTGATTTGACAACCTATATCCAACAATGGTCATCTATAGAGGAGTAGCCAACCAAATCCTTGTCCCCACCATAGTTGCTCTCAAAAGAGTAGATTAACAAGATGGAGAAGAGAAAGAACTTGGACAAAAACATGAAAAATTGGTTTCGGCAAGTCTTGGATATGGGGAATACAAGTATCAATCTTGTTGTTCAAACAACGAACAAGTTCTTGGAAGTACAAATGTCTCTTGAAGGTACGAGGAGAATCTACATTGAGTTTCCAAAGAAGTATGGGGCTGCTTACCCTAAAATCAAGGCTATCCTCAAGCTACCAAGTGAAATTTGGGAAAAGGGATCTGCCTTCAAAGATGATAACCATTAGCTGATGGATGTGTGGAAATGAGACTTCGATCACTAGAAGGAAAGACTAGAACAGGTACTTGAGCGAGTAAATCTAGATGTTGAGTGGGCCAAGGAAGCCATAGAAGATTGCTTGGGATACTTGAAGCTGATGACAAGGTTTGAGTTTCCCATTGTCAAGATCAATCTAGAAAGTATAAAGCCTCACTTCTGAAAGAGGATGGAAGACTAGATGACAAGCAAGATTACTATAGATTTTATAAGCTTTGTTTCCCAAGATTTCTCCCAATTTGAACTATTTAGAGACCACATTTCCAAGTATGAGGAGGACTAGGAGAAGCTTGTTAACAATTCCAAAGAGTGCAGCTACCAAGTGCAAATATCCGACATCATTGAGGTCGACAAGCTCTAGTCGGTGATCTTGATATTCAAGGAGTATGCAGGTTCGGAAAAGCAGGAGGGAAACCCTGTTATTGATGAAGAATTTCTAAAGGAATAGATACAACAAAGAGCAATCAATAAAAGGACAAAATGCTATAGTCCTGCCACTAGAAGACAAAATAGGGATATGGACAAAATGTATTTTAAAAACGTAATATATTGGGGGGTAGGTAGAACCCTAGTTTATAGTGAATTGTGGCCACACAAAAGTAAATCAATCTTGGCCACATGTTCTACTTTTTGGACACTATAAATAGGGGGTCTCCTCTCATTTTCAAGGAGATTTGAGTTGTTGTAAAGACATGCTGCAAAAAATGCGATAGAAATGCATTGATTTTGGTGCATTTATGGATTTCTTCTCATGTTTCATGATTCTTCTCTCATAGTTGGATGATTTAGTTGAATTTATTTTGTTGTTCTAGTTTCCTTTTAGTTATCTTTGGTGAATTTAGTGATGTTGTTTCTTGGTTATGAAGATTTATGTTGTGTAGATGCCCTCCTTGTCCATAATTTTGGTTATTTGCTACTGGTAGATGGCTATGTAAAGTTATTCTAGACCTTCATTTGAAGTTGCTCTTAAATATTTATCTTTGTTCATGCATATGTATGGTGAATGAATGATAAAATACTTGCAGTCCTTAGAAGATAGCACAAATTTCATGAGGCTATGAGATTTTTGGTTAAGTGGAATTTTTTTCTAAGGAAGCTATCCATAGTAGAGACCTTCATGATCACTATTCATTGGTAGTTGCAAGTCCAGGAACTCTCTCTCTTCCCTACCCTTTTTTCCTTTTTTTTCAGAAGTGACATATGCTAAGGTTCATTGCACATTCTAAAGCCAAATCTCAAGTCAAAATGGAGTTTGAATTTTTTTTTTGAACCTGAAGTGAATGTACAGTAACTTCCTCACCTCAGAAAATCCATTTGCAGGTATGATTCTCCTTCCAACTTAACTCATGTAATTTTTCCCTATGATTATCAATAAAATCACAAAAAACATCAACTGAGGTATCCTATGCAAGTCATGATCTGACATCCGAGAGACCTTGGGGTTATTTTTTAGTAACTTGCTGGATATTTCCTTTCAAGAGAGGTGATGAACCTATGCATTACCTATGTTGAGAAAGTGTTTAAAAACACCCATCAACATTCCCAACTGTTGCCGAATCCAAATCAAGAGAAATAGAAGAAGGAGCACCGAAACTATCAAGCAATCTGAAATATATTCTTGAATATCAACAAGTTTGGGCATAATTACACTTTGTTTCTTTTGTCCTCTCCATTTCTGAAATAATAATTTATACCATGGTTCTATGTTTCTCACTTCCTTAGCAATATATTCTCTAACTGAGAATCAAGGTAGAATAGATGACTCTTTCACATGACGGCTACTTTCAGACATCATATTAGATTCTAGTTATTCAAGATAGGGAAGAAAAAATAGCCCAAAAAGTGGGAGGGCCCCTACCATTCTAAGGTAGTTCCATCCCCACACACGATGGATTTAGTCCATCACATACGTAACATGCCTAAAATCTATTAGGAGCATCCTTCACTTCCTAGAGAGCCCAACCTATCATTGACTATCCGATTGATCCATCCAGAAGTTGTAAAACTGTTGTTTCAAGCCTAGGAACTAAACATTAAGTGTATGTTCAAGAATCTGGTCTAATTCCTTTGATTTGTATAGGTATCAAACAAGAGAAAATAGATCAGGCAGTCCTAATGTCAAGGTTCATTAATAATATCAGAAACCACATCTTAGAACTATGTTAGCTGACACAACCATGTCACCCCTAGAGGGCCCCCATGTTTTTTCCTTTCCTGGGTCTTAACCAAGGTCAAATCCTCCACTTTTGGCCAAAAATCCCTGATAGTTATATGGTGAGTATCTTGGAGGCATATTCTTCCCCCCCCTTACATTGTGAATATTAAAAATGTTCAGAGATTGACTCCGTTGGATTCTACACTTAAAGTTCTTAGTAAGGGTTCCATTCGGTGTGGCAAAAATGATAAACTCCCTCAGGAGACCTCCCAACCTTTAGAACAAAGGCTTTGTGGATGGTTATCAATGCACACTACTGTTGAAAGTGAGTTACCTCAAATTCACTTTTGATTATAGTGGGTTGGAATAGTTGGGTCATTCCTATAGGGTGAGTAATTTTTCCCACTATGGAAGGCCTTCTAAAGGTGTTAATGCAAGAAAATAAATGAGTGAGTCTGGCATTCTAGTCACCTAGTGAAGGGAAGAGCATAGGCCTATCACTTTACAATCACAACATACATGGTGTTCATTAATCCTCTTAATTAAACTAGATGCCTAATTTAATCAAAAGAAGCCAACAATAACTCTAGCCCCTACAAACACCATTAGTAGTTTTAGATAATTTTCTTTGACAACATTTAAAAGTACCTACAAAATAGAAAGACATCAATCAACATCTAGAATTTTGAGTTTCTATAACAAAAACCAGATGCACTAAAACATCACTCAAGTGTGCTAAAATAACTATTGAATGCGCTAGAAAAACTACTAAATGCGATCAAAGAACCCCTGAATGTACCAAAAGATGATTATGATGTGTTGAAAGATGAGCTAGATGCACTGCAACAGGGCTTGGATGCGTTGAAATATGTTTCGTATACATTGAAAGAAACCACAGGTGCACTACCTCGAAGTTCAAATCCAAATCTATAAACAAACTTTCTAGAAAACATTAATAAAAATAGGGCTAGGCCCCATAGTGGGCGACAATTTATGTGTGTTGGTTAAAATGTATGAATGAGTAATAACACCGCACAATCAATGAAAAATTATGTTAGACAGTTCAAATAACAATCTAATCGAATTGAAACAAACAAAACTCTCTAAAGTCATCCCATTGTTCTCTATCTCCAAGGATTCATTAAATCATAATGGATCTCAAATTTTTTGTGCATTATGACTTTTTAGAATGACAACCTAACGAACGAGATGCTGGAAAATGCAAGAAATCTATTCCTGCATGATTAATAAACTGTATGATAGTGGTGCAATGATAATGATGTTGTGATGCAACTACTGTATGAAAACTACTATGATAACTAAAATGCAACTAATGGAAAAGCCATGATTCTAACCTGAATGCTCACAAATGCTAAATGCTCAAATTCTCTAATGAAAATTTTGTAGAATATACTTGCTCAAGATTGGGATCTAATGAAGATTTTGCAGCATAAGATTGCTCAATATTGGGATCCTTTTGTTGTAGAATGAGGTTGTATTTATAGATTTTCCAAGGCATAAACTAATGTCACAACAACTAATGGTCTAGATTTAATCTGGAGAGATCGACGGTCGAAAGTGAAGAGGTTAGAGAGAATCAAGGAGAGTGTTCCCTTTAGTAGAACAATCTTCCAAGTGTGAAGGAGAATAAAATGGAGGAGAAATCCAAGTGTCCCAAAGTTGTTTGGAATTTGTTGAGGATAAAGCCCAAATTAAATATTTGAAATATTTAATTTGTTGAGACACATGATGAGGTGGAAGGTAGAAAAAGCTGTAGACATGTGACTAAATTCAAATTCAGCATTTAAATTTAATGAGAGGAAAGATAATTAAATAAAAGAAACTATTCAAATTTGTTTATTTAATTAAGATTAGAAGAATGTGATTTAAGATAGAAGAAAGAAATAAAGTGAACTATATAAATAAATTTAGAATTTATTTATAAGTAGACGAATTAAAAGGGTTTATTAATTAGATAACTTGTATTTAATTAATTGATTATGGAGACCATTTTTAGGTGTATATGATTACTAGTTTAAATTTCATGTTTTTCATAAATGGAATGTTATGAATTTAAAGGATTTCTTATATTGATTATTGAAACTTTTTTCGTGTTTTAGGAAAGGGGGAAAGTAAAATAAAAATAAATTAAAGTTAAGTTATTATTTAATTAATTTGCAAAAGTTCCTTGGGCTAGGAGATGCAGGTTATGCTTGATTTAGTTATCTTGTTTAAATTTTGATTTTCATAAATTTAATTGAATATAAGCTTAGATGGATCTAAATCATGAATTTAAACAATAAATGTTATTTAGGAATGGATTTAAATGTTTAATTAAATTTGGGGAAAAATTGGAGGGAATTGCAAATTAAGAAATTGAAAAAATGAATTTTATTTCATTTTATTCTAGAAATTGTAAAAAAGGGTAAATAGGAAAAATGGTTTTTCTTTTTCAGTATTCATTTTTGGGAAGAAATTAAGAGAGGAGAAAACCCTCTTCTTGTGAAAATTTTAATTTTTGATTAGGAGTGTATTTGGAAGGGGAATTCGATGGGATAAGATTCATTAGGTTAGGAATTGGAAGGGATGTGTGCATGGGAGTTATCATGTGAATTTGTTTGGTGTACTTGAGGTATTCCATTTTGTATTTTAACGTAATTTCATGTAATTTGTTCATTTATTTTAAATTAGTTAATTTACTTCAATTTTGAGTATTGGATTAGGATCAAGAGAGTGTGCAAACCTACCAATGCATTTAGTTCGATTCTTTTCCATGTTAAATTATTAGTTTTAGATGTTTTTTTGAGAATTTTCATTGAAACGGGGTTATAATGCCCAATTTTTCAGGAAATGATGAAAATATGAATTTTATAGCTTAGAATGGGTGTTGGGCACTTTTGGCACCAAAGGGTATTCTTAAAATTTTAATTTTTGAGGAAATCTTAATGGAGTTTCAAGAAAATTTCCTGATTTTTGGTTTATTGAAACATGAGAAAATTTTATTTTTTATGTGAAACATGATGTTTTGAAATGCTTGAATGAAATTTTATGTTTTCATGAAATATTGAAATAGATCTTGTAAAAACTTATTGTGTGATTTGGTTAAAAAATTGGAATTGTGCATTATTTTTTGTGCCACTCATTGGTGAGTGTGAAGGGCCTATGAATAAGGTATTATGGAGGGTATGGGAGTGGCTCCCAACGTGTGTCCGATCCAAATTTTCTTGTAGGTTGATCATGGGTGGGGAGTAATTTAATCAAATGGAAATTAATGAAACATGGGTAATTAATTAACGATAATGGATCCCCCTCTCATGCCTTGAGTTCTTGTAAAGGCTAAGGATATTTGGGAAGATATGCTAGCTCAAAAATCTTGGGTCCTGTAAGATCAAGAATCCTCATATGTATGAGAGGAGTACTATATTTTTACATTCTATACTAGTGAGTACCGTGATGACACTCCCTACTAGCTCTCTAACATATCACCCTAGTGTCTTGTGTGGTTATGATCCACCAGTGGTGAGTTGGCCCAATGATGATCCTTGTGCTTCCTAGTGGTGAAATTTTTGCATAGATGGTTGTCATTGCACCAAAAGATCAACCTATTAATTCCCGATACAACTACTAGAGTTAATGAATCCATGGGAGGCAATCAAGCCATGTCACGAACTTGAGCACTGTGCTGCACAACACAAGGAGACCAAGGGTGCACACCTTGCAATAATCCCCCTAGTGCAAGCAAGGGGTTTGAACCTGTGACCAAGATTTGATACCAATTGTTGCATAGATGGTTACCGTTTCACCAAAAGATTGAATTCATAATGTCTAATACAACCCTAGAGTTATTGAATCCATGAGAGGCGGTTAAGCCATGTCATGACCCCGAGCACTATGCTACACAACACAATGATACCAAGGGTGGACACCTTGCAAATTAATTACACAAGAGATTATGTGATTTAATATTAGTAAGTTTTCCCAATGTGGATTTGTAATGTGAGATTGGTGACTTTTCCCAATGTGGATTTGTGATGTGACATTGATGGGTTTTCCCAATGTGGTTTTTTGATGCCATTAGTTTTTGTACCCAATGAGGACTTTTATTTGACGCTACTTGTATTTGATCTATCTTGTGTTAATAGATGATTAGTTTATATGATGTGTATGTGGAGTGTATTATTCATGTATGGTGTATGTGTAATCCATATCCCAATGTGTTTGGTGTGAGCATTGTGCTTGTGGCCCATGTGACTATCTCCTAGCATGGTGAGAGTGGATCCTTTTGATTCCACAAGGTTGGGTAGCATGGAAAATACTATTGGGGATCAAAGGATCATGGTGGAGTTGATGAAAAATTCAATTTGACAAATAATATCATGCTCATTTCATGATTTCTTCCATTTGTTAATTATGATGTAGTTATATATGTAAAGGAAATTTGGGTCTTATTTTATGTAATTGTAACAATGTGGTTCATTAGACCTATCTTCTTGAGATGGATTATAATCTATGGATAATGAATAGTGTAATTATTTGTAGTTACATGACTTGATGTTAGACCTGAGAATATCGTATTATGGATTCTTATGCTTATGCAATGTAATGGTAAAATGAACATAAGAACATATAATTTGGGTTTAAAATGAATGTAGGAATATTTTATTTGGGTTTAAAATAATTATAAGTGTCTTGGAGTAGTCTTGGATGTCATTATGGATTCGTCATGTTGTTTTCCTAAAATGAATGTAGGAATGTTTCATTTGGGTTTAAAATGATTATAAGTGTCTTGGAGTAGTCTTGGATGTCATTATGGATCCATTGTGTCATTGTCAAACTAATAAGAGCCTATTCCTAAAGTATCATATCTTTTAGGGCTCTCTTAAATCCTCTTGTTAGGCCTTGTAAAATCCAAAATTTATTATATCTTTTACTTTAGGTGTTTTCTTGCTTAGTGTAGGAGTTAGGGGTGTCAGGGAGGTGATTATACTCCTCCCTACATTCTCCTTCACTTGTTGGTTATGTCCATCAGTTGGGGAAATCAAACTCATTGTTTAAACTAGAGTTGTAACTTGTTATTTCTAAGATCATAAGGTGTTTTAGACCTATTTTGGTGGTTCCTTAGTGCTTGGGGGGTCCTAGAGGTCATCCCCTAGTTCATGGAAGCTTAATTCCTAGGATAGTAGCTCCCCCATAGGGAAACTAGTGTGTAGAATATATTCCAAGGATACATGCACATAAAATGGACTCAAGGACCCTAAAAGGGCATATTCCCCTTTAAGGACACTAGTGTTGGGTGCTAGTGTCCCAAGATGTGTTGTTTTGTGTCAGTTTAATTGATAATAGGTGCTTCGAGGCCTCATAAGGGGAAAATTTATGAATAAAATTTATTCCCCATGGTATCGAGAGTCTAGGGATGTTTTGAGCATGTCCTTATGTGTTTTCTTTGAGGAGTTATGGAATATCCTTAGCTTGGGAAGAATGTGGTTGTTTGGAAGTGACTCATCATCATTCTAGGTAAGGGAGAGTTTGTGCCTCCTAGTCAAGCAACCTCATGTGAAGGTTGGCCTTTGTGTTTAGATTTGTTAGGTTTTATTGGATGTGTATTGGAGGTTGATGATTACCTCATCCTATCCTAGTATGGTGCTGCAAGATAGCATGATTACGGGTGAGTAACGATCATCATATAGGTGTTTTCCTCTCTCTCATATGTTTGTTGTGGTGGATTTATCCCATGAGTGTTAAGTATTCAACTATTTTCACCTTGATTATGTAATGGTTAGGTTTCCTTTTTTCTATTAGTATTGTGTCATGGTGTTTCACACAACACTTGTTTGCACATTTTTGTGCAAGTGCAACATGTTGCATTAACGACATTGTTGTCATTGTTTCAAAAAACTTATTTTGTCAAGTTTTATTATGAGTGTGTTGGCTTGGGGCATTAAATTAAATTTTGATATCCACATACCATCATTGGATGGCATCCTTTTTTGATTTTATGCACTTGTATAGACCATATCATTCTATATCTTGAGGTACCATCAATTTAATATTGTTTTCTAAATTACGCATTAATAATTATTGGCTTGATATTATACATTTTAAATATAAGAAATACTTATATTTTTGCTAGATGTAGTTTTATACTTGGATTAACATGTTTTTTGGGTTTTACTATTACAAACTAGGGAAAAATTCTATGTGAACCAAAATGTATATCATTAGAGAACTTAAATGTGCATGTTTGCACCTTGTCATTATGTACTAGATGATGAATGAAACAATCTTAAGGGATCTTAGAACTATTGATATTTACATATACATATATAGGGTGTGTGATAATCTATATAGAGGTTAATAAAACTAGGTTTACTTGACTTAGTGATGAAATTTGGTTGTCCATTTTTGTTTAATTTCAATATTTTCTAAGGTATATTCTCTGGATTCAAAACTAAACTTGAAGTGTAGGAGAAATAACCCTCGTAAATTGGCCTTTAACCCTCCATAATCTTTGAATGAATCTTGTTCTTGATCTCATGAAGACAACCCCTAGCCTTGAAGGAAAAATTAAGTTCTAGGATTTTGGAGTAGAAATTTTAGAGCTCAAAAAATGGCACTATTATTGGGGAGAATATTGTTGGCATAAGTTTGTAGGTTCCTAACTAAAAGAAATTACTAGGTTGATATTTATATACAATTTTTTTGGTGTTTGAAATTAAAATTTATTATTATTTTCCTTGGAGGTGCTCTTGGATTCAATGATTTCCTCATTGTAAAAGGTGATCACTATATTTTCAAGAGGATGTTCATTTTTGTACATTATTGTTGTTGGCATTTCAAGAAGCATAGATAATACCTAAAGTTGTTGGTTTTAAGGTACATTTTTTTCTTCCAAATATTTTGAAGTATATTAATTTTATACTTTTTATCTTTACCTTGCATGGTAGTGCATGATCAACCATGGGTGACCAGTATGGATATGAGCTCCCTAGGAGTGTTCCTTCAAGTGCATCATATAGTTCATATCCTAGTGATTACTTATCAGATGACCATTAATATTCTAGTGATGTATAATCATGCTAATCAAGTAGACTTGCAACTTATGGAAACCCATGCCCTATTTCGGAAGAGGCCAAGTATGCAAGAATAAAGAAAAACAATAATCTCTTGTGAAACAAAATCAAGAATGTGAGAAGTTGATCAAGGCATTGCAATCAAAATATTACCTTTTTTTTACAAAGAAACCGAGTTTCTCCATTCCCCAAAAGTCCTTTGTATCCCATTTACAAAAAAATTGACCTCTCTTGGTCCAGTTATAAGAGGTGAACAATAAAATATGGGACATGCTCATGTTTGGTGGGTATGAGGTGCATGAGGGGGATGCAAATGGATTTACATTTTTAAATTTTATGGATAAGTATCAATTTAAATATGATGACATGCAGGTGAAATTATTTATAGGTCACTAGAGGGAAAGACACATAAACAATATAATAGTTTTTGTAAGTATCATTTTCTTTATAGAATGATCTTGTGGTTGCATTTGAAGAAGATTTTGTATTATTTGTTGACCCTGATTTTCTTGTTCAATAGCTATAAAAAATCAAGAGACAAGATGGGAACTCAATCAATGACCTCAAACACAAATTTCATGTTGCCTTCCAAATTCCATAATATTTTAGATATAACACAACTACCTGTGCATTGATATGTTTTTTAGAGCCTATGAAACTGGTTTGATTTTAATGCTAGAAGGTTAAAGTGATGAATATGAAATAGGTGTACATATTCTTTGATTCCATGGAAAATATTAGGATGAAATAAATTTCAAAAATCATTATCCATAAACTTAGGTGTTTCTAGTAATGAAAAATGGTTGTTCATAGTATCTTATCAAATGTAGCAACTAAGGATGTGTAACATTAGATGTTGATTGTGTTTATGTGTAGGTAGAGAAAGGTGTTTTTGCATGTTATCACAGTAGTATAGAGATAACGATATTGTTTTCACCTATCTTTATCTAGACAAGTCATTTTTGGGTGATTGCAATGAAGTGATAAATAATAAATTTTAATTTAAAGGTGAAAATTATAACCTTGCTTTTTGTTATAGTAATGTGGAAAAGGAAGAATATGTTTTTACAAAAGAAAAATGAGATGAGTTGACTTATGAAGTTGATTGTACAATGTATACACATATTGATATTCAAAATTGTGAACATGAGAAATTTTTTCTTATTTAATATCTTTCTTTATTTTTTTACAAGTTCTATTTTTTAAGTTTCTAATATTTTCTTCTATGATGACAACATAGACATAGTTGTACATGAAGATAAAATTAGAAAAAGAAATACTATTGTAGCTATTTATTTCCGATGTAGAATTTGTGCTAAAAGATTATGAACTTGTAAATCATATGGAAGCATATGAGAACCTATTTTTTTGGGTGCAAGAAATATAGTATTCCTCATATGCAGTGTTCTTCAAAAGAGTCAAAATATAATACTGGTATAGTGAATAGGGAGGAAGAAATGTGCCATAGGTTTGATTTTAGTAGCACACTTAGCACACCTAGCTACAATAATGAAATTATAACAATGAGATAATTTGAAGAATTTAGTTCTTCACAAGAGGTGTCTCATGGTTCTAAATTATATTTTGATGATAAGGACAAAGAGGGTGGTTGGTTATATGACATGAGAATGAAATGTATCATCATGTTTGATAGTGAGGTATGTTATCCACCTAGAATCCAAGATTTTACTATGAGTAATGCTAAAAATGAAGCTTTCCTTCATGATGAAGATGTAGCTTCTTATATTGTTGATGAAAATCTACCTAAGTTTGAATGCTTCACTTTGGCCTAACATACAATTTATAATAATTTTGAGTAGCAACAAATATATTAATGTGAAGATTAGTTCTCCTCTCAAGATTTTTATATGAAAAAGCTTCAAAAAATTTATTTTGATGTAGATGAGAAGGATTTTCCTCATAAAAGTCATTAGGATAATATAACATATATTTTATTCCAAAATGAGTTGCAATTATTTAATTTTTCTTTTAGCTGAACATAAGAAGTCAACAAACATGAAAATACTTTTATTTATTTTGGGGTTGACCAAGTTTTTAAAATTATACCCTCAGCTTCTAGAAACATAAATGATGCAATACAAGGTAGTGTGGTGGCATATTTTGTGTGGTTTTATTATGATGGATAATTTGATCACAGTACTAGTCTTCAATTTTTAAAAGGTATTAATTGCTTTATATGTGCAAAGAGAAGACCACATTGGTTTCAACTAGGTGATGGAAGTAATTTCAAGTTGAGGGAGATTAATTCCTCCAACAAGATGGTCTTTGATAGAGGTAAGTAGATGTATTAGTTCATTCATGGATTTGTGCCTTGGATATTCATGCAATATTAGACGTACAATTGTATTTATTTTACTTGCAACCATACCTTCAAAATATCATGCCTCCATGTCATTGGCTACAAGTGGTCCTATATATCTTTTATCTTATTATCCATCTATGTACTATATTTTTTGTGTTTGTGAAATGACGAATCTTTTTTTAGAAGGTGATGTGTAAGTTATTTTGGTAATTATTTTTTATGTATTTCTAGTCTACCCAAAGATATCTAGATTCTCTTTATGTGTCCAAGAGACACATTTCCCTAGATAGATAGTTTTGGGAATCAAAATTTCCCCCCATTTTTTATTGAGTCTCTAATTTTAATTTGTTTTGACTATACTTGGCCCCATTTATAGCTTTTTGAGACTAAAATTTGTAGTTGACTCTTTTTTCTTTATTCCCTTTCATTTTTGTGCCTTAGATATTTTTCCCAAGTTTATAACTAATGTAAGAAATACTTCATGGGTCATGTTTTTTCAAAATTTATTTACACCAATGGATAAAGAAAGAAAGAAAGTATAGTTACCTTTTGAATTTTTAAAAATTATGCTAAGGGGAAAAAGTTATTATCTTGCAAGTTCTCCCTTTCCATCTGGATCGATTTGTTTTCCCTACAAGGTGTATTTCAATTTATTTTTCTTGAAAATATTTTTTTGGGTTGGAAATGCCCACAATAGATTTTGAATGATGAAAAAATTGATAAGTATAGGTCTTGCAATATTTTTGTGGTCAAGAAAACCTCCACTATTTAGTTCTTCATCCACTTCACTTAGTCTTTCCTGCTTTGTGGGAGATATTGTTAGCAAGAGACACTGTAAGGTTCACTTGGTGTTGTAATTTATGGAAACCATAATCATCTATCATGTCCCCACTCCATCATTTGGTTCCTACCGACAAGAAGACTCAGAATTGTCAAGCAAGAATAGAGTATCTGACAACACAGTGTTCTTCGATCTGTAAGATCATTTCTGGTTATTATTTTCCTTTGTGCATCCTAGATAACATTTTTTGGCATATTATATTTATTTACTCTAAAGCACAGTGGTTCATACCAGATCATGTGAAAGTTAGAAGATTCGGTTGGCGTGTTCTCATTTTTTCTTGTATTGAGGCCGACTTCGTGAATGTATTATGTCGCAGCTGTATGGGAACAAATTAATTTAGTATATCTATGTTTGTATACCATTGTTTGGGTCCTATCCAAGTTATGGCCAACCTTTGTGGGTATCCATTGTATATTTCTCATAATGTGAGCCAATAGTTGTAATTTTCTTATGTTTTGTTGAAGCTGACAGAGTGTAAATAAATCTTATGTTGCGGATATATATAATTGGTCTTTTGTATCATTCTATATGAGGTATGAATTGTGTTGAAGTCTGAACAATGAATTAGAGCAAAGCAAAGGTGTGATAATGCACAATTTCACTTGCGCATAAAATATCTATGTTGTGTGGATGAGCAGAGGAGAGCATAATTGCAGATTCAGTCTATAGAAGAACAAATCCATTATTGTGCTTAATTTGGAACTGTAATCAGGCATTTTAGATGCTATCATCTCAATTCAAATCTTCAGATGGTTTTAATCTAAACTCTTGGGAATAAAACCCTTTCTTTCTTGAGAAGTGAGCTCTAGGTAGTGCACTTGAATGCAAGTGCATTCCCTTGTAATCTTCACTTTTGAGTATACTTAGAATCATACTTGTGGATTGGCCATCCACATTGATTTTTCCCCTAATAGGTTTTCCATGTAAAAATATTGGTGTTATGGTGTTGTGTTTACTTCTTGTTTATGCATTGTGAATGAATGTTATTGAATCTTTAAAGTTAAAGATTACTAAAGCTAATTTTTGCACAAAACTGATTTACCGCCTATCTCAGTGTGGCTTTTTTCCAACAATTGGTATAAGAGCTAGTTCCTCTAAAGAAGAAGAAGTCTAACACCTTGGGGAGATCTTGGAAAATATGGATTCAAGCAATCTTGAACAAGAACTTATGGTGGCCCTAGATGACCTTGATCAGTCAAAAGTTGAAGTCTAGAAACTACAAGCGAATCTCAAGGATGCAAAAAAATTCATTGATTCCCTAAAAGACAAAATCAATAAGTCAAGAGAGAAGAGAAATGAACTATGTGATCAAATTCAACAGAATGATAACAAGAGCACTAAAGATGATCAATCCAGTAAAAAATTGAAAGATAATATAGAGGAATGTGAAAAGATTAATCAAGAGAATATAGTTCTCAAGCTTGAAATGGAATTCATCATGATGAAGATGACAAAAGAAATTGAAGATAGAAGGAAGAATGAAGAAAGTCTAGCTCAATCCCTGAAAGAAAAATAAGAGCTATGTAGTCGATTGAATGATGAATTGGAAAAATCCATAAATAGTGAAGAAGCACTTGAAAAATAGTTGGATGATGTCAGAAATGAACTTGCTAATGCAAATGAATACAGGGAAAAGTTAAAATCCAGCTCAACCATGGTCAATGAACTAATTGATAATTAGAGGACTCATGGTGAAAAAAGAGGTCTTGGATTTGAGAAAGGAGAAAGCTCAAAATCTAGACAAAAGGATTCTGGACAAAGGCAATGTAGGGAAGGAAACGAAATGAACAAACCTGGAAGGTATTCGGTAAGACAACCTAATGCTCAGAAATTTAGTGGATACCATTTCAAATGCAATAATTTTGGACATATGGCTTCTCAATGAAGAAGTAGGATGAATCAAAGTGGTCCACATTTTTCAGGTCAATGTTTCAATTGTCATAAGATAGGTCATAAGCCAATTGAATGCAGAAGTATGATGAATCAATTTCATAGAAGTTTTAGATGTTACACATGAAATAAACCTGGCCATACTGCTAACCAATGTAGATCAAGATGAAATCAATGGAAGAACTTGTCTAGAAAAAGAAATGTTTTATGCTACTATTTAAATTTTTTTGGTCATATAGCAACATATTGCTACAACAAAAAAGGTCCGATAAACCAAAAGAAAAATGTGCAGAAAGACATCAAAGGAAAAGGGAAAATCACTATAGATACAATGAGGCAACAAATGTAGAAGAAATGGGTAAAGAAAGAACCTTCTACTAAAGAGAGTGTGCCAACACCAGAACCTACTTCTAGTAATTCCTCTGAGAATTAGTCTCAGGCCTATGGCCTAGGGGGAGCTATCAAAGAAAAATAGATAAAACCCTAACCAAAAAGTGACATAGGATACAAATTTGTTTAGTAGATACATAATCAATAAACAAATGCTATTGAACTTATTAGAGGAATTTGTATGTCGAAATGGAAGTCTGCAGATGCTCTGTTTTTCACTGTGTACAAATACAATATAGCCGGATGTATTAGGGTTACAACATTTATTGTGGAGAAAGTGTTAGATGTGGAAAAGGATAAAAAGTCATTTCTCACCTTGCATTTCAAAGAGAAGAAGTTTGGAGAGCTCATAAGCAATCTTTGGCGATTTGAGGTGAAATCCAAGCATCAGAAGTGATTCAACATTTCAATTGTGATCCGGTGAAAAAGGTATTTTACAGAAACTCTACAAGTTTGTGATTTGGGGAAAATGAGTACTCCTTTGGTAGTAGAAGTCAAGGATCATCCCTGACTGAAATTTAAATGGCATCCCTACAAATCTCTTGAGACTAGCCCTTTAGGAGGCTTTTCATTGGCCTTGTATGAAGTTTTGCACACAAGATATTAGGGTTTATATTCATGCAATTATTGAAGAACTGGGTAGCTCCCAACTTTTGAATCTGTATAATCATCACATTGTTGATGAAGAATTCCATGTAAAGCCAGAGCATAAAATTTTGGAAATAAACAAATTTGTACATATGGATAAATTTCTCATGTTTATGGAAGCAAAATGGGTCCGATATGTTCTAAGTTGAGTGCATGATGAATTCATGTGGTTTACCATTCCATTCAAAATCAGTAAGGAAGCCATCAATGCTATAACCAGTTTGAATTCCTCTAGTGGGCTGCCCATTCTCAAATCTTTGAAAAATCAAATTGTCACAGATGCAACAGGATCAACTTATGACAGAAGGGAAATGACCATAGACAACATCATTGATATAGATGTAAAATTTGCATCCATAGTCATAGGTTACAAAATCTATCATTCTAGCTGAGAAAAATCTGTATTTGGCACATCAATTTATACAGCCTACCAGATAGTTAAATAAAATGCTGACTTCGATCTATGTGAGTTGCTGAGGATTCAACTAATGGAAAATATGGCCAAAATAAAGAAGGATAAGAAAAAATCATTCAAATATGGTACCCTACTTTTATGCTTGTTTTGTTATTTCATGAATGAGATTCTAGGAGTTGGTAAAGTTCAGTGGAGAAAAGACACTCCGATAACCGAACAAATCAAAGATCTGCTGTATAGAACTGGGGACATGAAATCAAGGAATGCTTCTATATGGGGATATTTCAAGGATTTATTGGATATGCTGCAAACAAGAGAGCGAATTCCTACCTCTATTGTGGAGAATTACAAAGACTATTTTTTTTATGGTGAGCATTGATTAGTGTATGATGGAGGCTGCTGATCCCAAAAAAATTTGAATTATGCCTATGGGTTATGAAGTCGATGGAGTAGTCTTGGACATATATTCTCAACACACTATGAGTAAACCAATTGATCCAACAAAAGAGAGGTTTAGAACATATGTTGAAAAGGACAAAAAAGTGCATAGTGAGTTGAGAAATCCTATTGATACTAAGTGAGTAAGAAAAGATGTTGAGGTTCTTGAAGAAAGCATGGGAATATCTCCAAATTTTCTCAAAGAAGCT
Organism: Sequoiadendron giganteum; assembly: GCA_007115665.2. Lineage (NCBI taxonomy): Eukaryota > Viridiplantae > Streptophyta > Pinopsida > Cupressales > Cupressaceae > Sequoiadendron > Sequoiadendron giganteum. The sequence goes on from CM021100.1 coordinate 865,819,067, forward strand.
AGATAGAAAAGAGTTGAAGATGAAGCAGTAAGACAAGCTGCTAAGGAGGCATTGAAAGCAAATTCATTTGGTCCGATAGTACCATCTAGCCGAGCTAGGACTACAAGAAGCTTTGTATCTTAGTCAGTTCCTATAGCAAAGGTCACTCCCATAAAAATTGAGCCCAAAAGATCTGGAAAGGAAGGAAAGAAGAAAATAAAAAGAATATATATGGCTATATCAGATGATAAGGAGACAAAATTTGATAAAGAAATCAAAGAGATGCAGGTTTAAGGTACTAAAGCAGCCGCAGTCACACAGAGAAATCCTTCCGATGAAGGTGATCAAGCCAAGAAGAAAGAAAAGACAAATAAATTAGGTATGTATGTGCAAGCTATTGAGAAAGTTATGGTTCGGGATGGAAATTTAAAACTGTTTTTGAAATGGTATGAATCTTTCAATGTTTCTGATAAAAGAATTTTGGAAGAGGAAACTATAAAACACATGAATGCTTTCAATAAAGTTCTGATTGAAATAATGGATAGTTTGCCAAAAATTTTATATGACATTTTGGAAGCCAGGAGGTTAAGTGCTAGAAATGAAGAAGAGCAAATGAGAGAAAGGATTCTAGCTGAACTATGTCCAACTATGTCTCTAGATGAAATGAAGACACTCCTGAGCAAAACACAAAAGAAGTTCAAGAGTAAAAAAAGGGTCAACAAACTTATGATTGGTGAAACGGAAGAAGTCACAAAGGAAATTAAAGAAATTATAAAATAAATACTGTTAAATGAACTAATTGATATTGTGACTAAGGAAACCCATGTTGATAATGTTTTACCTGATTCAGTAAATGAAGTAGAAGAAGACAATGTTGATAAAAATGTTGATGATAATGTTGGTATTGATGCTAACACTGAAATTCCCATCGAAGTGGAGGCACCTAAAAATATTTTAGTTGAAAAGGTAGAAATATCTGAAGTCAATCCCACACCTTCAACTGAGGAAACACTTGTTGAGGAGAAGAAAGCAGTTTCAGTTACTACATGAGATACTACTAAAGTTGTAAAGAAATTTTTGGTTTCACAAAAGGAAGAACTAGATACAGAATTTATCGGTGGTCCCATTCACCTGTCTACCTTAAGCCCTATTCAGAAGATGAGAGTAGCTACACTTGCTCAAGCTCAGGAAAGAGAGGAGCTACTAAAATCTCACATTGAGGGCATCGAATTGTTAAATCTGGCATTTGGGGTATTGAAGAAATTAATGCCATCTTATGTAAAAGATCTAGCTAGCTCATCCTCCTGTGAGCTAAAAAGGCTAATCAGTTATGTTGACACTCATTTTGAGTCATTTGAAAAATCAGCCATGACAAAATTACGAAAAGAATTTGATGCTAAAATATTTAGTGGCATAAAAGAGTTGATTTTTCAAGATAAAACACTCCTAACTACATGCACTAAGAATTTGAAGGATGCTCTATTCGATGGTAGAAATATTTACAAATCATGCCTATCTTTCTCTGAAATTTTAGAGGAGAATGAAAAGAAGGTCAAGGAGTTGGAACTCAAATTAAATGATATCTCAGAATCATTTGATCCGGTAACCAGTAGTGTTGGGAAAGAAAAAGGAGAAGTGATGTCTCTGCTCACTAATATGTAAGGGTTGAAATATGAAAGTGACAAAATTGTTGCTAGAAGTTGTGAACTCTGGAGCATCATCTATCCAAAACTCAGCATATTGTCAAGTGCTCTCAAAGAAGGAGAGGAATCTTTAGGAGTTTCAAATCCATCCAACTCGGAGTCCATGGATACTCAATCATATCTAATATATGGTCACATCACAATTTTGGAAAGTCTTAAAAGGATTTGGGGCACAAATCTGATTCAACTAAAGAAAGACTTTGATGATATTTTCCAACTCATGTAAGTTACATTTTTTTTTGCTCAAACGGTTTTTGTGAATCGATACAATTTTGTCATTCGACACTTACATTTTCCATTGATGTAAAAGGGGGAGAAGGAATAGAGTGAAAAAATTTCAATCATCTCAGGGGGAGAATCATTTTTAAATTTTTGAGTGGTATAGTCTATCTTGGTACTGATCCAACACTTAGGCATTTTTCACTAAGTGTTGCCATCAATACCAAATGGGGAGATTGTTGGAAAGAGACACTATGAGGTTCACTTGGTGTTGTAATTAATGGAAACCATAATAATCTATTAGGTCCACACTCCATCATTTGGTCCTACCAACAAGAAGACTCAAAATTGTCAAGCAAGAACAAAGTATCCACAAACATAGCATTCTTCGATCTATAAGATCATTTTTGGTTATTATTTTCCTTTGTGCATCCCAGGGAACATTTTTTGGCATATTATCTTTATTTATTCTAAAGCATAGTGGCTCGTACTAGATCATTTGAAATTTAGAAGATTCGGTTGGCGTGTTCTCAGTTTTTCTTGTATTGAGGCCAACTTCATCAATGTATTAAGTCATGAATGTATGGGAACAAATTAATTTAGTATATCTATGTTTATATGTCATTATTTGGGTCCTAGCCAAGTTATGGATGACCTTTGTGGGTACGCATTGTATATTTCTCATAATGTGAGCCAAAAGTTGTAATTTTCTTATGTTTTGTTGAAGCTGACATAGTGTAAATAATTCCTATGTTGCAGATATATATACTTGGTATTTTGTATCATTTTGTATGAGGTATGAATTGTGTTGAAGTCTGAACAGTGATTTAGAGCAGAGAAGAGGTGCGATAATGTGCAATTTCACTTGTGCATAGTAGATTTCTGTTATGTGCATGAGAAGAGTAGAGCATAATTGCACATTCAGTCTGTAGAAGAACAAATCCATTGTTGTGCTTAATCTAGAATTGTAATCAGACATTTTAGATTCTATCATATCAGTTCAAATCTTCAGATGGTTATAATCTGAACTCTTGGGCAGAAAGCCCTTTCTTTCTTGAGTAGTGAGCTTTAGGTAGTGCAGCTGAATGCAAGTGCATTCCCTTGTAATCTTCACTTTTGAGTATACTCAGAATCATACTTGTGGATTGGCCATCCACCATGGTTTTTCCCCTAATAGGGTTTCCATGTTAAAATATTGGTGTTATGGTGTTGTGTTTACTTTCTTGTTTATGCATTGTGAATGAATGCTATTGAATATTTAAAGTTAAATATTACTAAAGCTAATTTTTGCCCAATATTGATTCACCCCTCCTCTCAATGTGGATTGTTTCGAGTAGATATGAACCCATCTAGTTTGTGATAATTTATAAGTGAACATCCCCTTAAAATTGCACGTGTCCTATCCATATGTATTTCCCCACTAAATGTGTGCTTCCAATCCATTTTCATGCTTGTTGTAGTTCTAAAGAATTTTCCCACAAAGGTATAGAATGTAAAAATTGAGTAAGTGTTGGGACTACAAGAATCCATGATCCATCTAAAATTCACCTCTATGCCTTCACATGTGTGGTTCACTTGGGATTTCTTGATTTATAGGAAACTATTTCCCATTTTAAAATTTGCAACTATTTCCATGTGAACCCACCTATTCCACATGTCCACGATTTTTTTGCATTTTTCACTTTCCCATCATTTTCTCACAACATTTTTGAATAAGCTAAGAAAAGGTTATGCAAGCTGATGGACCTCATCTTGCCACACCCTCCCTTGCTGATGTCATCTTTCTCTCTATGGAAATTTGTAAGTGAACTTATAATTTTTCAAGTGTACTTGTTCAATTCACTCTATCTTCATATCACTCCATTTATGGAATTTCATTTGCCATTTGAACTTCCAATTTCAAGATTATTTCATCCACTACAAATGACTTCTCCCACAAACCTAATCCACTTCAATTTCTTGCATCTATACCTAGATGATGTCATCATGCCATAATTTCATCCTGATTATGTCATGTCGATGTCACCATTTGTGAAGCTTATCAATCAGTGTCATTATTCTTTGATGACATCATCCCTTGCTGATATTATCTATGAGACTTTCTAGTTGAACGATGCATGTTGATAAAGTGTAGATACACTTGGTTTTTCCACTTGTTCCACTTGGAGGCCAATTTCCCATAGCAGCCCAATGGAGCCTTTCGACAAACACAAAATTTTTGAAGACTAGAAAGAATAAGGATATCACTTGTGAGTAATCTGATGTGAAACATATGTATTTTCTCAAAGGTGTAGATACACTTGTATATGGACTTTCTGCATGAATCTAATAGGGGTGTTTTTCCTTCCAATATCATATGTGACCTGATTTGTTGCATAGTTCACCTTGTGGAGGTTTGAATCTAATCCAAATATATCTAGATGACCTTGGAAGTTTTGCATTGATTCAAATGACCCTCAAAATCCCACAATGCACAAATTTAAGTTACAAATTGATCTGATTATTGCATTTTAAAAATTTTGGTTTGTGATTGCTCCTCAAATGATTTTTCAATGTGAAAAAAGTGTTGTTGGTGATTCTTCTAGCAAGAAGGGATTTATAACATGATTTTGTGATGGAATATCAGTGCTTGAAATTCCTATTCATTTGCAAATTTAAAATTGAGCTATCACCATTACTAATAGCCATGCTCTTGTTTCATCTACCTACATTAATGATGTCACTCCTCCACCGACCAAAAGTTATTATAAATGCCCTTGTCAATATGATGTGTTGGTTGCGGGGGAATTTTTATCAAACATAGATTAGATACTACTACAATAATTAATCGTAGGGTTTCTCCTATTGTTGGGTTTCATTGGAATTTTGACTATCCTTTTGAGGATGATGGGAGAGTAGATGGAGAGAAAAGAGTTGCAAGAACATGTTCAAAAGGGTACCTAATGAAATATCAAATGTAGATCAGTGATTAGAGTGCACATAATGTTTCAGACCAATAAATATACATTATAGAAATCATTTTCATATTTATGTCTCCATATATATATATTCAATCTTAGGGAATGTATCAATCCTAATGTATTTTCTTCAACACATTTTTTGTTGTACATGTAACCTCCATTAGAGGAGCTTGAAAAAGATATATTTTTATTATAATTATTGTGGTGAATTGTTTACAAGTTGCATATGATTTTGAGTTGTATATCTATGGATAAACAAGTAGATTCAAAGTGAAAATTGATGTATGTTAATTCTTTAAGCAATAGATCACTTGCCATTTGTCATCTTTCCTTTATTGCTTCTTCTCATTTAGTTTGAATTTGTGGCCTTGGAATAGGCATCAATATATTATATGTATCCAATCACACATATCATAAATAAGAAATCATAAAATTATTTTCATTCTAATTACAATATGAGTTCATAGTTTCATTGCTTGTAGGGAGTATAGAGAACTATTTTTAGCAAATCATGGAGCTTTTGTCACTGGGATTTGCACCTGATACCAAGTTGAAAACTCTTTAATCCCGTACAACATGGGACTACTCTTAGGCTATGGGTAGTCCCATGTTGCATGGGATTAAAGAGTTTTCAACTTGGTATCAGGTGCAAATCCAAGTGACAACAATTTTTGGCATGCCCTGTGGGACTCTGAGTTGATTTCCAATTCAAAAGAGCTACATTTTTCTACTAGTTTGGTGTGAGCAGTAGTATTTCAGCATTTGGAGGCAATTTTTCAATACACCTAGCATCTCTGGAAGAATACCTACTGGTTTCAGGTAGTCAAGTGTTGTTATGTTTTATTTTTGCAAAAAAAAAATCAATCAGACCTAGTTTTCTTTCTTTACAAGAAGTTTCAATGAATTTCCAGCTTCTATGAATGCTCCAATATGTCTATATTTCATGGAGACATGTTATTTCACCCTTCATTTCATGAAAATGCTTCTCATATACCCTATTATCAGTCATATCAAAATGAGCATACAACCATTTTTAGTCCAAATACCTTTGCTATAGGAGATTATCAATATTCTTCACATGCTATCCACCCACCCCCACTCATCCTAGTTGGAAATCTCTATATGCTCATCAAGACCATTTTAGTCCAAGCCAATATGGCTTTTTTCAAAATTAGTTTCAGCAGGTTGACGTCATTAACACAAAAGATATACTATCAGATTTTAAAGAGAAAATGAGGACTGTTGAAAGAGAACAGGAGATGGAGTGGCAAAAGAGGCAATATGAGGCAATATGAGGCATATTTTGCAAGGGAAGAGGCTGCAAAGGAAGAGAAAATAAAACACTTGCTTGCACAAGCCCAAAGGCTAGAACCCCAATTAGCCTTTTGTATTCCAAGTTGACCTATGAAGGAGGAGGCCCCCAAGTGCAAGCTTTCAAGTTTCCAACAGGATGAATCTAGCATGGACAACTATGATGAAATTGCTAAGTTGGAGGAGCACATGTTTTCAATTCCAAGCTTCAAGAATATTACTTCTTCTCAAAGCTCAAAATTGATTGAAGATCTTCCTCAAGTGGAAGGCACTTGTGAGGATGCATATTTGAAGCAACAAGAGGACATCAAAACATTTGGTGAGTTGCATGTTCAAGAATCAATACAAAAACTTGAAAAGGTTGAAAAAGGTGATGTAGGCCATAATTTTATAGCTTCATTTGATGATCTTCCATGTTTTATTGAGCATGACGAGAGTACAGATCTGGACATAATTCAGCAACATGAGGTTGAATACCTTGAGATTTATTTCCTCAAGAGAGTTTCAATGAGCTCAATATCAGTCCTCACAATGAAAAGCATGAAGAGGATTTGTTTCAAGCTGAAATTGAGTTTTTCTACTCATGTCTAGATTTTATGCCACCATCTCTAGAGGAATATTATCAAGCACAACAAGAACATGAAGAGGAATTAACCATGTTCAACTGCTTTTGTATTGATAAATCAACAAAATTAGACATGGAGTCAAAGGAAGAATGCGGTCTTGGTGGGGGTGAGTCTATTCTCTCAAGTCAAGAAACTTCCCATGAAGTTGATTTGCATAATCTTAATGAGTAGCTTACTTTATGGTGTACAAAGGGGCTTGAGGTTGTTGCATTGATTGAAAGTGTGCTGGAAGAGGCTATCTCATTGTTTGGACATTTGCCTTCCTCCTGAAGAAGAAAATTCTGATTTGGGTATCCAGGAGGTTGAGCTACATGCAAGTATTGTTCTAGTTGAACAAGACCAAAAGCTGGATACTACTCTTCAAGATGAAAAAAAGCAACGGATCTTAATCAGGAAGCCAACAATGGCAGTTCAAATTTTGTCCACTGAAGAGGCTATCCAATCAGATATTTAGCCAGTTTTGAAGCCATTGATGTACCAGAGATCATGCTATCACCCAAGCATGAGGATGCATTTGAAGAAGAAGATGACTTTGGAGTAGCAACTGAAACTGATCAGATTCAACTCACTTGTTCAGTCCAGAACAACAATAGGCATGATCAGGGTCGAGGTGTAAGTGAGCTTATTTGCATCTTTCATAAAACATTGCAACAATTTATTGAATATCTGCATGTGTTTCATCTTCTTTCAGTGATACATAATCATGTAATACATCAGTTGTTGATTAGAAGGGGGTGTTATTTTTCAAAGCTAGTTAATGGTTTTGTTTGACCAACTTAGTTGTTGGTTAGAGTTGCTTGTAGGTGCCAAATAAGTGTTGTTAGACATAGATTAGTTGCATTTTTTCTTTCCCTAAGTGTTGATTTGCACAGTTGGTTAGTTTACTTTGAGTTTTGGTGGGGGGAAATAAGGAAAAACTTTGTTGTTACTCATTATAGTTCAATAAAATATACATTTCTCATTCATAACATGGAGTGGGGAGTTCAATGTCATGAACAACAAATATTTACTCAATGGATCTATAATGAGTTGAAGTAGTGTAAAAATGAGTTACAATAGTGTGAAGGACTCTTTACCAAGTTTTATAAGTTAAAAGGACAAAAATGGACTCCATGACTAATGGACAAGCAAGGAAAGTGGCCTTATTTGTTTAGCAGATAATCACCCCTGAGAGGTCGCCAAAAATGTTACTAATTTTAGCTTCCTACTTAAATTAGTGAAGTTTTAATGGGAAATTATTGGGTGGGGTATAAATTTTTTGATGCATAGATCATTCAATGAACATCTTATTTTTGAGTGAAGTATTTTAAGGAATTGGTTTATCAAAATTATCCAACAAAGACCTTAAAAGGTAGTTTCGGAACAAGGTATGTGAAATTGTCATTTCATGTTGATTACAAAACATATGCTTGAAACAGTTTTATTTCATTTTCATATTATATAGCTAAAACAAGTTCAAATGAAGATACACAAGTCATTACTTGATATGAAATAACTGATTTATTAAAATAATTTTTTCTATAATCCCACACAAGCTGCGAGAATGAATAGGTTGATTTAATTCAACAATGAATGTAAACCATACATATGAAGATCAATTAAAAGAAAATACACATAAGAGGAGGTCATGTCTATCATTTCCTTAAGGACTAATGTAGGGTTGACTCTTCAATCTTCAACTCGATCTTCAGTATCTTCATCTCCTCTTGTTCCTGATTTCTAGATGCACCTGTAGATGATTGAGAGATTTTGTTAGAGCTCAAGGAATGACATCCAATTACATGCTTCATCAACAGACATATAATTTGCAGCCATTATCAAATTAAATCAACTTAGTCATTATTAGAGATATAAATGCAAAAGTGCCAGATCAAATCACCAAAGGAACATTGAATTTCACTATTTTTTTATCTAACATGTTTGTTTAGTGTGCAGGAATAGGAATTATTAGGTCATTTCAACTAGGTGATATTATTATAAGTGGTGGAAAATGTGGCTCCCACAAGGGTTGAGCCCAGCTCATAATTATGACATAAACAACATGAGGAAGAAAGTTCAACAATGATTTATGCAACTTTTCAAAGATAGAGGATATCATGTATAAAGTGAATTCAAGAGAAGAATAGTCAAGGGTAGCAATTGAAGTAATTAAAGAACTTTTAAGAAGTCACCATCAAAGTGCTAATTATTTCAAAAATATTATATGTACATTCTTAAAAGAACGAGTGACTAAACAATGAAAGGTAATAGTGCCATTTCTGTAATAGATTATGATATATTTTTTCCAAAATAGTGGAATGTTACATTTCAATACTAGAAAAATCATAAAAAGGTGAATCAAAAGTTGGGCCATAACTATTTTTAGGAAATATGCAAAGAGGAAATGTTCAAGTTTGGAGACCTTGATGCTTGTAAATCTTGTGTCCGAGAAACTAGAAACCCTCAAAATCTTGCAAACGACCATAGAAAGAGGTAAATTTGTGGTTATAAAAGTCCAAAAAATCTAGAATATGGAAAACCAAGAATGAGTATTTGCAAAAAATGAAGTATTTTGATTTTTGAAAAGCCATAAAACCCATGGCCGCGGGTATTGAAGACCCTAAATAATGAAAATATGGAGTTTTATGGAGGCCGTGAGCATAATATTGAGTCATTTCTATCAAGACTTTAAAAAAGAAAAGAGTATATAGAGGTGTAGGACGAGCAGTATATGAAAATGTGAAGTATAGAGTTTTTTTGTTTTAAAACTTCAAGTGAAAAGAATTTATAATACATAGAAATTCCTTTATTCATTTCAAAGTTAGACTGAGTATTAAGGAAATAAACAAACATGTTCATCATTTTCTTTTGCAACCAGGCTCAAAATGAGTGTTTTGTTAAAAGTTCTAAAGAAAATGATGCAAGTTCTAAAGGAATTGGCCATACCATGCATGGATCTTGGAAATGGATCTACCATTGAATTCTCTAGTCTAAACCCTCATCTGTCGAGGCTAGCTTCTTCCTGAAGCTTCAAAAGGGATAAAAATGAATGTTTCATTTGTCTTTTAGTTGTTAGGGTCTCAAATTCTAATCCTATGCTGATAGGAGAAAGGTTTTTTTTCCTATCTTTTATTTAAAATGCAATGTGAACTAATGGAGGCCGTAGGCTAAGATATTAAGTCTTATGCCTTATGTTTTTAAGATATTATATGTGCCTTGTATTTGCTAGAAGTCTTTATGACTTATAAAATTGTACATTAATTCCTTCATATGGCTGAATTTGAGCTTTGTACATTTTTCATTTTGTTTCAAACTGTAAAGCTTTTGACTAGTGATATTGTTATAAATCACTTAGTCAAAATGATATTTTAAATGCAAAATAAAGTTTCTACATTGGTTTTCAAAGAGATAGTCAAAGGAGGAGTTAACTAAGGTTTTGATGCCTTTGCATGTAGGTAGGAAGTGGTTGAAAAAATTGGCCAACATGTGGAGCAAATATAGGGTTTTTGGTCACTTAATTGAGAGTTCAACTTCAGTTAAGAGTCCAAGTTGGTTGAGTTTTAGTCAAGGAGAAATTTGAGGCACACAACTAATTTTTTCTTGTAGTTACAACCCTATTTTGGAGGGGTTTTTAGTTACACACGACCCTTTTAGTTGTTTTCAGATTCACAAATCCTTATTCATTCTTGGAGGAGTTTCTTTTAGTCACATGCCTAATTTGAGGGAATGGATGGAGTTTTGACAACACATCATGTCAATTGGAGCCAAAAATTCAAATTTTGAATTCTTGGAGACTTTTGTATAAGTCTTCTTCTTCTCTCATTCTCTCTCTAGTTCTGAGTTTTGTTTATTGTTGTTGTAGCAACATACATGCTTTGTAACTCATTCCTTATGAGTTTTATAGATTTTTAATGGAGATAGCTCTTGATTTTAAATAAAGAAATTTATTTCCTCCTTAGATCTATTTTTGTTCAAGCATTGTGTGTGAGTCCTTAGATTAAAATATTGTGATTTCTATGAAATCCTTCATTTTATCTTATTTCTTCAGTGTCTTGTTCAAATGCATCATGTTATAGTGCAAGTCATTGACTGTGTTTCTTCTCTTTGTTGAATGTTTGTTATGAAAACATCATTGTTTTCTTTCAAGCAAACTTCAATCATAGAAACCTTTCAAATGAGACATTTATGCAAAACATATTAACCTCAATAGTGAATGCTTACAACTTAATTTTTGAGATATTTTGTGAGGTTTAGAAGAAAATACAAATTATTTCAAGTTGGTGAATTACCCCATAGTATAGTTTTTTTCAATTTTTGTAAAATCCTTCTTTCCTTTTTCTCATCTGAATCAGTGGTTCTAAAAGATACATTACATGGGAGCCATCCCTTAAATATGGAGGTATACTCTCTTCATAGGATACCCACAACCTGAGAGTAGTCCCATGTTGCATGAGATTAAAGAGTTTTCAAATTGGTATCAGGTGAAAATCCCAATGACAATAGGTACATGCCCAGGTTACATAGCTTAAGGTGCAAGGTGCAACATTGACATATGGCAAGCTCAAAGATGAACTTGAAAGTGAAACTAACAGTGGAACCACTGCCACCTCTACAGAAGAAGCCCTAAAATCTCCATCGGCCACAAGATCGAGGAAAAGGAAGGATGTTCCTGAGCACCATGCTAAGAATAAGGTCTATTCACGAAAGGCTACAAAGGGAGAACCCTCCAAGAAGGAAAAGAAGACGAGGGGATTTGCAACTAAAATGCCAAACATTGAGGAAGACCCTCAACATGAGGGAGAAGAAGAAATTGAGAAGCCACAGTCACCACCAACCACCTTCACTCTTGTCGCTACCATTGTTGTTGCCACTCCACCACCTCTTGCTTCACATGCATTCCCTATTTCATCTCCACCCACTATGGAAATATTAGTCCACCTCTCTTCCACCCTGCCAGTGGCTTCTGTCGTAGTGCTTGATTCATCCTCAACAACATCCCCACCATTGACCTCCTCGCTGCCTCCTCCACTTCCTATCCTCTCTGCTCCAATATCTACAACTACTACTATTATCCCCTAGCTCACCCTACCAGAAGCTTTTACAAAATATATGTAGGGTCTACCTTTCAAGATTTTGGGAGTGATCATGAATCCCACCATTCAGGCTCTTATGGATCAAATTGTTGCCGGGTTTCCCATTCCTCCACTACCTATTGAGCCAAAAAAGATGGAGGCCACAATGAGAATATTAGAAGAAATAGAGAAATTATAGAAGGAAGCTATAAAATGAATAGTGGAGGAGCCTGAAGACCCCTACTTTGAACATCCATAGGGTGGGATAACTATAAATTTTGACAAAGTGGTGACTAATGAAGAAGAGTCACAATATTCAGAGGAGGACCTTGAAGCTCTCTACATCAAATATATAATTGAGACCTCAGATCAAGAAATAGAAGAGGAGTTATCCCAGCAGCGGAAAGACATAGAAGATGTCAAACTCGAAAGGCCTCCCTCTGAAGAAAAGGAAGACATCGAAGTGAATTTGGAGATATTCAAAGAGCCTCCATAGATTGACCAAGACAAGGGCCTTTCCTAAGAGAAAGAGGTTCCTTCTAAGGAGAAAGAAGAAGAAAAATAAATGAAAAAGGAAGAAAACAAGTCAAAAGATGCACCACAAAAGAGACCCGAGCTTGAATGAGAAGAAGAATTCCTTGGGAAGAAGATGTTGCTAAAGAAAACATAGCCGCCACTGAGACAAATAAAGAAAAAACTATTTGAATTGAGGATTCTGGTGAAGAAGAAAAACAGATCAAGAGGCCCCAAGCAATGAAGAGAAATAACTCCAACAAGAAGAAGAAAGTGATCAAGAGTCACCCAAGGGAGAGGCTCAAATGCTTGATTGGCTAGAGAATTAGTTACAAAAGAAGGCCCCTACGATCATTGATCCTAAGGCCAGACCTGAGGTAATATTAGCTCGAGCACAAATGAAGACAAAGAAATATAAGAATCCAAAGGTTTGATCCCATATCACAGTTGATTCCTTTGGATCTAGAAAAATACAGATTTCCACCCCGGTAATAGATCAAGGAGGTTGGTGTTAGTTCTAACATCTATGCCATTAGCTTAGGCCCAACAATCATGGAGAAGAAAATTGAGGGACTCCAAGGGTTGATGGCCACAATAATACAAAAGATGGACAAAGATAACTCCATGAACGAATAACTGAAGGCACAAGTGGCAGATCTCACTACCTATATTCAGCAGTGGACATCCTTAGAGTAAGAAGAAGCTCCCACCACATTAGCCATGCCTTCTTTCCCAAGATGAGCTCACGCACATGGAAAAGATGAAGAATTAGACCAAGGCTACAACAGATTGGTTCCAATGGGTGCTATATAATGGTAACATGGGTATACATCATGTTGCATGAATGTTCAACAAATTTTGAGATTTGCAAAAGCAGATAGAAGCTACTTAGAGAACATGTCACAGGTTCACCGAGCTTTATAGAATTACATATCCTAAGTTTGAGGCCATTCTGAAGATGCCCAAAAAAACATGGGAGAAGGAGCTAAACCTTGTAAGAGATGATCACTGGCTCGTAGAAATGTGGAAGATGAGCCTAGATCACCAAGGGGATGTCCTCAAGAAAGTGTTGCATGAGGTCGAATTAGATGTTGAATGGGTCATGGAGCATAAAACAGATAGTGAGGATTACCTCAAATTAATGACAGATTATGACATGCCCATGCTGGAATTGGATCTCAAGAAAATTAAGCCACACTTCCATAAGAAGATGGAGTAGGGGGTAGAAGATGCACTTACACAAGAATTCATTGATTTTTTTACAAGGGAATTCACACAATATGAGCAGGTAGTCAAGTTCGTGCCCAAATGCACTAAAAATTAGGAGCAAATCACTAGAAGATTCAATAAATTATCCTTTCAAATCCTCCAATATGACATTATGGAGTGGGATAAGCTTCAAGATTAAATTGGAAAATTTGTGGAGTATGCCACTCTTCAAAAGGAGGTAGGGAAACCAGTGATTGATGATGAATTCTTGAAAGTGTAACTAAAAAGGAAGGAAATCCACTAGAAGACATGGGTATACATCAGATTAGTTCCAACACGTGTTATATAATGGTAACATGGGTATATGTCATGTTGCACAAATTTTCAAAAAAAATTGAGATTTGCAAAAGCAGTTGGAAGCTACTGAGAGAACATGTCACAGGTTCACCAAGATTTATAGAATTACATATCCTAAGCTTGAGGCCATTCTAAAGATGCCCGAACAAACATGGGAGAAGGAGATAAAACTTGTAAAAGATGACCACTAGCTAGTAGAAACATGGAAGATGAGCCTAGATCACTAAGAGCATTTTCTAGAGAAAGTGTTGCATAAGGTCGAATTAGACCTTGAATGGGTCATGGAGTATAGAACGGATAGTGAGGATTACCTCAAATTAATGATGGATTATGACATGCCCACCCTAGAATTGGATCCCAAGAAAATTAAGTCACACTTCCATAAGAAGATGGAGAAAGGGGTAGCAGATGCACTTACACTAGACTTCATGGATTTTGCAGCAAGGGCGTTCACATAATTAGAGCAGGTAGTGAAGGTTGCACCCAAATTCACTAAACATTGGGAGCAAATCACTTGAATATTCAAGAAATTATCCTTTCAAATCCTCCAATCTGACATTATGGAGTGGGATAAGCTTCAAGCTCTAATTTGAAAAATTATGGAGTATGCCACTCTTCAAAAGGAGGCAAGGAAACCAATGATTGATGATGAATTCTTGATAGTGTAGTTGAAAATGAAGGCAGTCTATGAGAAGAAAAAATTGCTACAGTTACAGTGCCAAGGCAGCCACTACAAGACAAAATAGAAATAAGACAAAGTTGTATTTTAAATTCCAATATATTTGGGGGTAGGTGAAACCCTAATGTAAAATAAATCTTGGCCACTCATTTTTCTTTTTGAAAACTATAAATAGGGGTCCCCTCTCATTGTTTTGATGAGAGTTGAGTTGTTGTAAAGACATGCTGCAGAAATTTTAATAGAATCTCATTTCTTTTGGTGGATTCTTGTGTTTCTGTCATGTTGCATGATTCATCTTCTCAAATTTGATAGATTTAGTTAATATTTACTTGGTTGTTCTTGGTTTTTCAAGTTACTTTTAGTAGTTTAGTTCATGTTGTCCATTGATGTTGAAGAATGCTATTGTGTTGATGCCTTTCTTGTTCATGATTTTTGTTGTTTATTGATGATGAACAACAGTATAAAGCTAGTCTAGACATTAACTTATTGCTGAACTTAATCTTTTTTCTTTTATTCATGCTTTATAGTGAATGAATAGCTGAAAATCTGTAGAAATTAGAAGATAGCACTTGTTTCATGAGACTGTTAAATATTTTGGTTAAGCGGAACTTAGTTTTGGGAAGGTTGCCAACTGTAGCATCCTCCATTGTCACTATTCATCATTAGTTGTAGGTCTAGGAACTCTCTTATCCCTTTTCCCTTTTGACCTTTCTTTGAGAATAAAAGTTAAAGCAAGATTCCAACATCCTTCTAAAGTTTAATTTGATGCTAAAAGTGGAGTTTTAGACCGCTGTCTTGAATCTGCAGCAAGTGTATTTCATTTTCAAAATCATAGGAAACTCCATTTGAAGATCCAATTCCTTTTGACTTAGTGAACCATAAATTCCCTTTGTGATTACCAACAAATCACATGAAATAATTGAGTTGTTTTTGTAAGTCATGACCCAACACCTGAGAGACCTTGGGATAATTTTCTACAACTTGTTGTAGGAAGTTGTCTTTCAAGAGAGGTAGTGCACTTGTGTGTTGTCTGTGTTGAGAAAGTGAAAAACCACCCATCAACACAACCGATGCTAGAAGGAGGGCCTTCCTTTTGCTAAGCTAGATCGAATTGGTTCCTTCTCCCTTGAGAGGTTCCATAGAGTGCTAAGATCTACACCAAACAAAGGGGAGTTTCAAGAGCTACCACCCCCTACCAAGGCTAAGAGAGCTAAAAGAGAGCAAGCATCTGCCTCAGCCACATTTAATCAACCCACTTCACCTCCATCGTCACATTCTCCTTCCATCCATTTTCCCTTCCATTCTCCTTCACCTTTGGGAGCCCCTTCCTCTTTTTAGCCACTCCAAACCACCTTCTAGTTCTTCGCCTCCCATAGCCAAGGCGCTACCTTCCAACCTAGTGTACCTCACTTTCTAGGTGCCACCCCAATTGTTGCTATCCCTTTTTAGCCTCAAGTCATTTTGGCTCATCATCCTCCGCCTCCACCTCCCATGGCATGGTTGGGTAAAAAACCATCTCCTCTATCCTTCAATATTTATCATGACATGACAAAGAATCTAGAGGGCTTTTGTACTAAGTTCAATCCCCAAGATTTACAAAGGACAATAAAAGAGCACATTAAGATCTTTCAAACAACCTTGAAAGATATGCAGATCGAACATGAAGATGTGGCATGTAGGATCTTCCCTTACTCATTGGGGGAGGATTCCTTCTATTGGTATATCCACTTAACAACATGAACCATAACCACTTGGGATCTATTAAAGAATGCCTTCTTGTAGAAATTCAAGATCCAAGTCAGCCCTTGTGAGTTGTATCAACAATTCATGGCCATTCAAAGAGAATTCAATGATTTGATCAACTCCTTCAATGAAATATTCCATCAAGCCTACATGAGGTTGCAGATTCCCTATGTGGTTGATGATCCTTCCACCCGCCTAGTATACTATGGAAGCTTGGATAATCTCACTTTGCAATTAGTGAAAGGAATGCGTCTGTCACCAGCTCGGTTGGTGGAGGCCTACATAGAAGTAGCTATAACAAACACTAATTTGGAACAACACATTTCTGGTCCACTACCATCTTTGAGGCCAACTTCCCATCCAAATCAAATTTAAGGCATCACTCATGATTTGGCGCATCAAAAACCGTTGATGAATCATGTTCTGTAGCTCCCCATGGTTCCTCACTTGGGGCAACCATTGAGCCAGGCACCTCCAGTGCCTCATTACTTATAGCCATAGTAGCAATAGGCCTACTCTCAGCCACCCAGAGTTCCTACATACCTCCAAGGTTCTGAGTTCCCACCCATTCAGTAGAATCAACTAGCAATACAATCAGTCTTTCTTTAGAGTTCAACTTCACAATTGAGCAATGCAGAAAGAGATCACATCGATGAGCCAACAAAATTAGTTAAGAAGATGTTAATTGAGATGAAACACTTGAGGAATTAAAATAACCAGTTGCAGGCATCTCAAAGGAGAATTCAGACCAATCTCAATCATGATAACCACGACAATTGAGATACAGGTGCTTCTTTCAGACAAAACTATGAAAGAGGGAAAATTTTGAGATATAAATTCAAAATAAGTCCATCGCAAAGATAGAGATGAACATGGAACACAAGGCCAAACAATGGTGGTGTTCCCACACCTCTTGACCAATGAAGCAACAACGATAAAATGACAAGTAGGGTATACCTGGAGGAGGCTGTCTTATCTGGTTGGTGTCACAATCACAAGACAAGTAGGCATTCTAAGTTGGATTTTCTAAAGTTTCAAACCACCACATAAATCTTCCAAGTGGAGGTTCAAAATTTTGTTGATGGTTCAAGATTTTAGGACCTAGTTTCTTCAAAACCATATGATTCATCTATGCTGGTGGCTAATCAAGCTCCTTTCCCAAAAAGCAAAAGCAATGTACCTAAGAAGTAGACTTCCACCCCAAAGGATGAAGAGGCAAAAGAGGTAAATAATGAAAGTCCTTTATCTGAGCTCTTCAATTTAGTAGATAATGGTCCAAAAAATGAGTAAGATCCACATGAAGATGAGGTCGAAATGTTTCACCAAAGGGAAACTCCATATGATTTGAGAAATAGACAAGAAGGTGGCCATTTTACAATCTCTACCCCACCTAATAACTTTAGCACTCCTCCTGACCCAAATTCCAGTAATAACCCAGGTTATCCCCATGTACCCACTCAATACTTTAACAAGAATAGGCAGTAAGGTCAAACCCAAAGTCAACATGCCGGCTCCTCTCAAGGAAACTCTTTTGAAGTTGAAATTAAAAAAATGGGGGAGTACGTAGCAAAAGAATTCAACAAATTCAAGATAATCTTGTCCTCCTTCAAATTGATTAGATTTTCAGTAGTTATGAATGATTTCTTTAGAATTATCAATGGGACTCCATCATCTAAGTTAACCCAGAAGGTGCCCGCTAAGAAGGCCTCCTTTGACGATTGAGCCTGTCATTCGACAAATCTTTGGAAGGAAAACAGATCAGCCTTCGAATTAGCAAGAAAAAAAAAATGGCTAAAGAACATGATCAAGCCCAAACCCAAAATAAGAACAATGATAAAGACAAAGGTCAGGTAGCCCAAGTTGAACTTTTAGCAGGGATGTTTCAAGGGAAGTTGGAGACCCCTCCCTTCCTAACCATAATAAATTTTTTTGGAAAGAACTTGCATAACTTTCTGCCTGACTCAGGAGACTCCGCCAACATCATGCCTTTGGTAGTGTGCAAAGCTTTTAGAATAGTCTCGAACCCCTCCCAATGGAAGGTTAATCAACTAGAAAAAATAGAGATCAACATAGTTGGGGAAATCAACATAATACCAATGCAGATTTATGCTAATCCAAGGGTGGAACAAACAATTAACATTCAGGTTGTTGATATCCTCGATACTTATGACATCCTATTCAGAAGGTATCTCACTCAGGCATTGAATGAATATACTACCACCGACTACTCCTACTTGTGGATTTCATGGAAAGGGCTACCAAACTAGATCCATATAGATCGAGAGCCTCACATGAAATTTATGATTACAAAATACAACAACACCAATGAGGTGTTGTTTTCTGAAATAAAATTGGGAAATTACTATCTTGTCGCCTATCCGGAGGAGCAGAATATTATAAGGAAGAGGCAACCATGGAGGTCCTCCTAGTGTAGTGCAATCTTCCTATCAACCTAGCCCACACACTTGAGAGTACAAAGGAATTAATTGAGTCAGATGATGAGGAGTCCTACGAGGATGGTAATCTTAGATGCTAGATGGCTTCCAAGATTTTATAGATAAATGTGTGTGAGATCAACTCAGCCTAGGAGCTAGAATGGATTTTCAGGAGCTCTTACTACCTAGTTGGTGTAGAGTGCACAACACTGCCCATTCAAAGTTTGAGTGTTTCTTGTGCCAAAAAAAAATTGAGCATATCAAAGGACAGGTCATCCCAAAAATGGAATTTCAAATGGCGCAGTGAGATCAAGGTAATGCTAAGTCTGTACTCTCACCCAAAGTTGCTAAAGTGGGTGTATTATCAAAAGAAGAAGTGTGCCCTATCAACCCCAAGGTTAAATATTCATCCAAGTTCTAGAGGCTACACTTCGATGGGTCCAAGTACAAACAAGGATCTGGAGCTGGGCTTGAACTGATTAGCCTATGGATAAGATGTACTTTCTTTCCCATAGACTTCAATTCTATTTCACAAATAATGTAACAGAGTATGAGGCACTAGTTCTGGGTCTCTTTATGGCATTAAGAAAAAATGTTAAGATGCTCCAAGTATTTGGTGACTCTGAGCTAGTTGTAAAACAAGGAAATTATACTCCTTCCATGATAGAAGGTTAGCAAACTATAGGCATAGGGTATGGGATCTTATAGAAGGCTTAGATGCATTAAACATCTAGCTGATCCCTCACTCCAAGAATTATA
Organism: Sequoiadendron giganteum; assembly: GCA_007115665.2. Taxonomy (NCBI): domain Eukaryota; kingdom Viridiplantae; phylum Streptophyta; class Pinopsida; order Cupressales; family Cupressaceae; genus Sequoiadendron; species Sequoiadendron giganteum. Next base: position 865,838,611 of record CM021100.1, read on the forward strand.
CTATTGATGCCTTAGCGCAAGTGGCTAGTACCTTACGACCCCTCTCCTTATCTAGCTTGAAAAATTTCATTATTGAACTTACTTCCACTTCGTCTGTGCTAGACAATATTACCAATTTATAGGTGTTTAATGATGACAAGCATATCCTAGTTTTCATCATGAGATCTAATGTGCTCACTACTCAAATCATAGATGAAATGGAGCCTAAAGAGGCTGAATTGGACATAGAGGGTGTTATCAATCTTAAAAAAAACACTATAACTTGAGGTATGGTCTAGTTAGAATGAATATTTGATTTAGATCAGATAAGGGATTAGGGTCAGCAAACAAAGAAAGATTCCATTAACAACTAGTGTGATGCTCATAACCTAGGGATGACTGAAGAAGACAAGAACGTGTTCATTGAAAAAGTATGAATGCCAAAAGAAAGGAAAGGGATCATTGATTCCCTGCGCACATATCATGATGCAATTTCTGGGAGTTACGAAGACTTGAAAATGTATGATACCTTGATCATTACTCATATCATTCCCCTCAGGTAGGATGTGAGACCCTTCAGGGAGTGTCAGCGCCCAATCAATGCACTGCTTGAGCCCATCATTTACAAGGAAGTTCAAAATCTACTATCTACTAGAATCATATTCCCAGTTAGACACTCTACATGGGTGGAAAATTTGGTTCCAATTAGGAAGAAGAATGAAGAAATATGGTTGTGTGTGGAATTTTGTAACTTGAATAGAGCCTCAGAAAAATATAATTACCTGGTACCCTCACTAGATTAGGTGCTACAAATAGTCAATGAATCATAGATGATGTCCTTTTTGGATGGGTATTCAAGATACAACCAGGTAATGGTGCAGTACGAAGAAAAGCATAAGACAAAATTCACCAAAAAATGGGGAACATTTGCATACAGAAGAATATCGTTTGGATTAATTAACGTCGGTGCCACCTTCCAATGAGAAATGGACATCGCCTTCAAAGATCTAATTGGAAAATGTATAATCATTTATATGGGTGATCTTATAGTGTTTTCAAATAATAGAGGAGATCATGTCTCTGATCTATGTAAGGTCTGTTAGAATTGTAGGGAATTTGGTATCTCTTTGAATATAAAGAAGTGCATCTTCGAAGTTATAGAAGGAAAGTTGCTGGGGCATGTCATTTTTGAAAAAAATAATCTCAATAGACCTTGAGCGTATCTAGGCCATACTGAAAATTCAATTTCTAGGCAACAAGAAGGAGTCGAAATATTTCTTTGGAAAGATAAACTTTGTTAGAAAATTCAGTATAGGTTTTGCTGAAATTGTCAAATTGCTAAATGCAATGTTGAAGCAAGATGCCAAAGTTGAAAGGATGTTGAAAGACAACCAAGATTTTGAAGAAATCAAAAGGGAAATTTTTGATGCACTAGTGTTGGTCAGCCCTGATTATCTGAAGTTGTTCTATATTTATTTGTTCATCTCAGACCATTCTTGTGCCAACATATTGACTCAAAAAAATGATGAAGGAAATGAGTAGTTGATTTCCTTTATGAGTGCCACATTGAAGGATGCAGAGTTAAGGTACCACAATATTGAGAAGAGGGAATATTCCTTAGTTAGAGGAGTTAAGAAGTTTTGGCACTACATTTTGTGAAATAAGGTGTTCACAATTGTCCCTGATCCTGTTGTTAAAACTTTGCTAATGCAAAATGATCTGGGAGAAAGAAGAGCCAAGTGGGTCACTTTATTATAGGAGTATGACATGTAAATTCAACCTATGAAGTTAGTCTAAGGAAAAATCCTCACTCGAATGATGGCTAAAAAAATAGCTAAAGTCGGACCCAAACTCACAGTGCAACAGTATCAACTAGAGGATGTTTCTCATGGAGAATGGTATGATGATATTAACTACTTTTTTTTGAATCACAAGTTCCCATCCTAGTTGCATGGTGTACAAAAATGTTCTCTAAGGCTGAAAAGAAACAACTATATGCTACAAGGTTCTATATTATACAAGATAAATCATGAGGGTATCTATCTTAGATGCCTCGACAAAGAAGAAGCAGTGTGAGTAATGAAAGAGTTTCATGAAAAATTTGGCATTGGCCACATATCCAACCCTTCCATCACTCATCAAATCTTGTGGGTTGGATACTACTAGTCGATGGTGTTTAAAGATGCTCATAGCCATGTCAAAACCTGTCACATTTTTCAGACTGTTGCTACTAGGGAAAGGATTGTTGCTCTCCTGCTCCAACCAATATTGGAGGTAAGACCATTTTCTCAATGGGGGCTTGGCTTCATTGGTTTGGTAAATCCTCCATCCTCTGTAGGCCACATGTACATTTTGATCGCTACTAATTATTGCACTAGATGGACTGAAGCTATAGAATGTAGGTAATGTACAACTGAAGTAGTTACAAATTTTCTTGAAATATTTAATTTAAATCACTTTGGTTTCCCCTTTTCTTTTGTATATGATAATGGGTCTGCATTCACATCTATTAAATTTTCTAGTTGGGTTTGTGATTTTGGGATCACACTCAAGTTCTCATCCAATTATTACCCTCAGGGAAATGGTCTAGCTGAGTCCACAAAAAAAATCCTATTGACCGTTATCCATAAGATGCTTGACAAGAACCCCAAAGATTGGCACACCCAACTATGTTTTACCCTTTGGGTAGATCGTACGTGCCATAAGGCTTCCCTAGGAGATTCCTCATTCTATCTTGTCTATGGCCCGGATCTTGTTTTCCCTATGCACCTCAAAATCCCCACACTCCAGATTCTCAACACGTACTATGAGGAGGGGGGCCTTCGAGAACCCATCTAGCTAAGCTGCTACATTTAGAAGAAGTTTGTGATAAAGTGCTTGAAAATTTTGTCAAACAGTAGGGCATATTCAAAAGATGGTTTGATCACCGAGCCAAAGTAAAGGCCTTTCAAATTGCTGATTTGGTCCTTTGTTGGGACAAGGCCCATGAAAAGAAAGGGGACATGAAAAATTCGACAAATGTTCACTTGGCCCCTTTCAAATTTTAGAAATTTTAGGAGATAATTCCTTTCGCCTCAAGACATTCATTGGAGAGGATGTCTCGTTGCCTATCAATGGGTAGTATCTCAAGCATTATTTCCTTGCTTGAGATTTCCCAGCTTGCCTTTGTATATAGTTGTATATAGGTTAGTTTAGACCTTTCCTTTGCTTTGCTACTGCTACTTTGCTTTTATTTTTGCTCATTTATCAGTTGTTCTTATTTTGCTAAGGGTGTCTTTTATTCTTGATGTGGTGGCCCTCCTTGGCTTGATGAATGGTTCACTTTGCGGCCCACTGTTGTTTGTTCTCTGGATAAATCTTCATTCATAACTATTGGTTCTATCCGCCTCTATGGAGTTGGTTTTCTTATTTGAACTTTGACTTGACCTAGGATGGAACCCTTGTTTGAATATTTTTACACTTATTTCAGATCGTAAACAAAAAAGCACTTTAATTTTTTCCAAAGAGTTGTATCATAGCCGTTAGGAGGGTTGGGCAAGTGAAAAATATTAAGTTTGCTCTAGTGACCACTGTGACTCAAAACCCACTATACACTTCAGTGCTTATGCAGTTAAGCAAAAAGAGAAAAGAGTACCAAAAGAAAATATCAAGAAAAGGAAAAGCAAGCAAAAAGGCTAAAATACGCAACTGTGTGGATGTGTGATAACTCTATCGGGGCTATGGACACCTGACTAGAAATGGAGAAATTATTGTGGGGTCACAACGATAACTCTGTCAGGGATATGAATGCTTGACTGGAAGCAGAGCAATGTTGAGTTTACTTTCGGGGTTAGACAACTTACGTAGCTTGCTTGGCTTGATCAATGATTATTTGTGTGGTCTCCGAGGAAAGGGAATGAATTCACTATGCACACACTTTCAGTATATTCCTATAACTTGATTCAACTAAGGATCTAGTCCTTCTTTGAGTTCCTACCTCACCTATGGAAATTGGCTTCTGGTTTGTAAAACTAGATACTCTGGTTTTTGAACGAGTCTTTATCCTTAGAACACTCAAGAGTGTTCTCCCCAGTAGAGTCACCATTTGTTGTTCCTATAGCACACACGCCTCATTCAGAATGGGGACCCTCTCTTTTCGCCTTCACCGGGTCATTTTTTTTTTCCTTCACCTCATTTTTCATGACCCTAAGTTTTGAGCTAAGTGGTCACAGACCCTAAAATTCATCATCCTTAGTTGGCCAAATTCCCCCCCAAAATATTCTAAGTCTTCAACTTTTGTGGGTTTCCCTTGGTAGATTTCCTTTGCCTTTATAGGCTGGCCGCTAGTTGCGGGATTCTGCTTTATTTTCATCATTTCATTAGCGGCTGACTCAGGACATCTGCCTACATGGCAGGCCCCATGTCTTCCATCACCATCCGCTTTGTAGACCTTTGAACGACAATACCCTTGCTTTCATCTTCTTTGCGGACCCTGCCTTTCCCACTGTCGTTGTGTTGGAATTTGCACCCAGCTACTTGAACTACCACTGTACTTGCAATTAATATGGGTCATTATTGTGAAATTTCCTATAAATAGGCTAATTTGAACTATCATTTTCACTGACTAAGACTCATAATTTATCAGAAGGAAAAACTCATAAATCTTTGTATGTGGCCAAACAACCTAAAAAATCTGCACAAACCCATGGAAATAAATCCCTAAAATTCCTTCAAATTCAGCCTCTAAGGCCATGCAAAAATATTCCTTCTCACAACTATTCTTAACTAGGGCTATGAAACCTTTGTGACTCACACCTTCATTGCTGCCATCAAAACAAGGAAAGCATCAAACACTTAGGCAAAAAAACTTAACCCATGGACCCTTGTCAGTCCGCTTTTGTAGGACACTACATGTGGGCAACCCTTTCCTTGCCACTATTCCAAAACAACCATCCTTCACCCACTTTCCGTGCTACAGGTTCGCTAAGACCTTTGTTGTTAGATAAGAAAACCAAACTAGTTTTATTGCGGGTTGTTCTCCATGGAATTCCATCCACTCTTCCCCGCCATTATTGATGACTATCCTAAAGGGAAAAGCTCTTGATCCTGCCCAATCCATGGGCACTGTGTTCATCCTTTCCATTAAGATCCGCACAAACACAAAATGCTAAGTCTCCAATTCTTACAGAACAAGCTTCATGGGCCACTATCTATGAACTGCCCTATTGCCACTACCATTTACAAACAACCAAGGAGTTTCTTCCTTCGAAAGTGTGGGTCTTGACCTTTCTGTCCCCCTCATACTTTGCCACCAAGAAAAAGACTAACTCTAGATGTATTATGGGCCTACTTTCGCGGTCCGCTACCTGAGGCCCGCCATCGTGTAACTGATGCTTCCTAAATGACCATGCCTTGCTGTCCTTTCGAGTGGTGGAGCTCAAGATCCCTTGCATCATCCACATTCTCCAAATTGAAGTAACCCATACAAAGGCTCTATGCGGACCCACCGATGAGAGTCACCCATTGCAGGATGTCATCTTGTCTCCATCGTCCCTAAACAGCTATCTCTTGGCACCTTTTCACAACTCCCCACCCACAATCTTCCAAATAGCCGAACCTTAAAGAGGTAACTAGAACCGTCCATGCTGCCTATAGATCTCACCATGCGGGATTCCCTTTGTGGGTTTCCACCTCCTTGCCTTCGTTTCTCAATGACGGAGCTCCAAACGGCCTTGATGTTCCCTGCCTCTGCATGCCTTATGCTCGCATGGCTAAAATGATCAATCATATTCTTTTAAGTGACTTCATGGTTGACTGCCCGATGCTCCAAATGCCTCAAAGCCTTGACCAACCCCTAATTCTAAGGTATAAAAATTTGATTACGCATGCAGGCTATCATGACCCCAATGTTGTTTCATCTAAGTTTCTCCAAATGGCCTCTAGGCTAGGGAAACCCACATCCCTGGGCATGCATTGCTATTATTGACTCAAACAAGCCCTGAATGTGGAATGACAATGAATTTTATGAGCTTTTAATGATATATTGATGAATCTGACCCCTATTTTGCAAGATTTAGCTAATGCTTCCTGATTCTTTATGAATGTGCTTACCGCAATATTTTGTGTAGGATTTATGGAATCAACTACAGGACCATCGAGAGTGTCTGTAGAGAAAGAGAAAGGAAAGAAACTTGCTAAAGCACCAAAGGGAAAAGAAGACAAAGACTAGATGAAGTACCAATTTCAAGGGGTGAAAATTACTTCCAAGGTCACCTTTGATTGGGGCACTATATCTGATACCAACCTTGGACATATGAATATGGAAGAGTTTAGACAAAGGGTGACAATCGGCCCAAGAACGAAAAATGCCTTGAAAATAAGAAAAAAATGGCCTCACCAAGGCAACTAGTTTCCCTCCTGAACTCATTGCTTTGGAGTTGGTGATGGCATGCAAAGTTCATGCTATCACAATAGTAGAAAGATTATAGACCATTATGGCAAAGTGTTAGGAAAATTATCTGCTAGATCTATAGGCCATGAATTCCACATCCCTACATTCGATAAAATGGAAGAAATAGAGAAGGAAGTTGCTAGAAGTATGTGGAAGGTAGATCCCCTAGCATGTAAGAAAATGATCAACCAACATTGGTTGAATGATAAGAGGGGCAGTGCATTCAAAGTTACACAAGAATTATTTAGAAGCAACTTCCATGAGGAGTACCATGACTTGGTTACTCTACTCAATAGGGTAATGGGCCTCCCCACTATTGCCTACTTCCAGGAATGGATGTTCTATTTCATTGAGGAGATCATCTGGGGTAAAACCAAGTTTCATTGGGAAAATATCATCAATGACAACATTCATAGCCAGTTCATGGCCATAAGAAAGACCTCCTAGTTCTATATGACCTCCTACTTGGTGTACACGCTTTCTGAGTCATTCCCCTACAAAGGCCTCACTGTCATGCAAAATCTAGATCCTAGGAAATTTATTAAGATGTATGATAGATACCCTCAGCTACAATACAAGAATTTCAAGAAGGATTATCAGAGGTTGAATGATGCCTTTATTGGGCACATTATCAGACTTCTCAAGGGATACTTTGAAATAAGAGTCTCACATAGCGCCAGGGAATTCATCCAGAGGTTTGGGTACCTGTTCATCTAGTTCCCGAAGCTTACATACATAAGAGCAGAAGGTTTCTGTCATAAACCTTACAAGCTGCTACATTACCCCAATGATCGGATGATACTACTGGAGGTTACTAGGCAACTACAAAATTCTCATGCCTTGTTGAGAGATAAGCATAGAGCAGAAATCCCATATCCCCTCACCTTCGGACATGGGATGTATTCCTATCTCACAGCCCAATGTGCAGACTACTTAGAGAAGGAGATAGTAGAATATAATATGGAGATCCACATAGCTCATCTGAGGATTGACCCATATGGTAAGCTAAAGAAGTAGGTGGGAAAGAAATATGCCCATTGGCTGCACGTTGAAGACTTCTAGGCCAATTTTCAAGATGACAAAGAGGTGAGGATGAGATTCTATATGCAGATGACAACTTAGTTTGTAAATTCAATCAACTTATTCCCAGTTTCAGACCAAATTGTCGAAGAGGAAGATACCATTATTGATTATATATTTGATGTCGTGGCCAATTTTCCACTACTACTAATATATTGGAATGAGGGAGAGGTCAATGACATCAATAAAATAATGCAACCAGTCATAGACCGAACTAAGCAATGTGTAGATGCCCAGATTACACAGCTTAAGGTGCAAGGTGCAACATTGACATATGATGAGCTCGAAGATGAGCTTGAAAGTGAAACTGATAGTGGAACCGTTGCCACCTTTGCAGAAGAAGCACAAAAATCTCCACCGACCACAAGATTGAGGAAAAGGAAGGATGTGCTTGAGCGCCATCCTAAGAATAAGATTTATTCACAAAAGGCTACAAAGGGAGAACCCTCCAAGAAGGATAGATTGGGGGGGTTTACAACTAAAATTCCAACCATTGAGGAAGACCCTGAACATGAGGGAGAAAAGAAATTGAGAAGCCATAGTCACCATGAACCACCTTCGCTTCTGCCACTACCATTTCCGTTTTGACTCCACCACCTCCCACTTCACATGAATTTCTTGTTTCATCTCCGCCTGTAGTGGATATCTTAGTCTAACTCTCTTCCACCCTACCAGTGGCTCCCATCATAGTGCTTCACTCCTCCTCAGCCATTACATCCCCACTGTCGACCTCCTCGCTTCCTCTTCAACTTCCTATCCTCTCTGCTCCAATATCTATAACTATTGCTACTATCCCCTAGCTCACCCTGTTGAAAGATTTTACAAAATATATGCAAGGTGTACCTTCCAAGATTTTGAGAGTAATCATGAATCCCACCATTTTGGTTCTAATGGCTCAGATTTCTTCCGGTTTGCCCATTCCTCCACTACCTATAGAGATGCCAAATATAGAGGACATGATGAGAATATTAGAAGAAATGGGGAAATACCACAAGGAGGCTAGAAAAAGGAATAGTGGAGGAGCCCAAGATCCCTAATTTGAACATCTAGAGGGCGTGCTAACTATAAATCTTGACAAAGTGATGAATAATGAAGAATATTCACAATCTTCGGAGGAGGACGTTGAAGCTCTCAACACCAAATATATAATTGAGACCTAAGATCAAGAACTGGAAGAGGATCTATCCTAGCAACTTAAAGATATAGAAGAAGAGGTCAAACTGGAAAGGCCTCCCTCTAAATAAAAGGAAGACACCAAAGTGAATGTGGAGATATTCAAAGAGCCTCCACAGTTTGGCCAAGATAAGGGCCCCATCCAAGAGCAAGAGGTGCCTTCTAAGGAGAAAGAAGAAGAAAAAGAAAAGGAAAAGGAAGAAAACAAGTCAGAAGATGCACCACATAATATCCCTGAGCTTGAGCACCATGAGCTTGAACGAGAAGAAGAAAGAATTCCTCGGGAAGAAGATGTTGCTAAAGAAAACATAGCCTCCGCTAAGACATATAAAGAAAAGGCTATTCAAATTGAGAATTCTGATGAAGATGAAATAATAGATCAAGAGGCCATTGGCCATGAAGAGAAAAAACTCCAACAAGAAGAAGAAAGTGATCATGAGTCACCCAAGGGAGAGGCCTAGATATCCGATTGGCTAGAGAAGCAGTTACAAAAGAAGGCCCCAACGATCATTGATCCTAAGGCCAAACTCGAGGTAATATTAGCTTGAGCACAAATGAAAACAAATAAAGAGAAGAAGCCAAGGGTCTGATACCATATTACAGTTGATGCCTCTAGATCTAGACAAATACAGATTTCCACCCCGGTAACAGATCAAGGAGGTTGGTGTCAATTATAACATCTCCACCATCACCTGAGGCCCAACAACCAGGGAGCAGAAAATTGAGGGACTCCAAGGGTCGGTGGCCACAATAATACAACAGATGAATGAGGATAAGTCCACAAAAGAAGAATTGTAGGCACAAGTGGCTGATCTCATCGCCTATATTCAGTAGTGGACATACTTAGAGGAAGAAAAATCTCCCACCACATCATCCACACCTTTTCTCCTTTCCCAAGATGAGCTCACCCACATGGAAAAGATGAAGAATTGGACCAAGGCTATAACAGATTGGTTCCAATGGGTGCTATATAATGGTGACATGGGTATACATCATGTTGCATGAATGTTCAACAAATTTTGATATTTTCAAAAGTAGCTAGAAGCTACTTAGAGAACATGTCATAGGTTCACCCATCTTTATAGAATTACATATCCTAAGTTTGAGGCCATTCTGAAGATGCCCGAACAAACATGGAAGAAGGAGCTAAAAATTTTAAGAGATGATCACTAGATGGTAGAAATGTAGCAGATGAGCCTAGATCACCAGGGGATGTCCTCAAGAAAGTGTTGCACGAGGTCTAATTAGACGTTGAATGGGTCGTGGAGCATAAAACAGATAGTGAGGATTACCTCAAATTAATGATAGATTATGACACGATTGTGGTGGAATTGGATCTTGAGAAAATTAAGCCACACTTCCACAAGAAGATGGAGTAGGGAGTAGCAGATGCACTTACAAAAGACTTCATTGATTTTTCTGCAAGGGAATTCACACAATCCGAGCAGGTAGTCAAGTTCATGCCCGAATGCACTAAAAATTGGGAGTAAATCACTAGAAGATTCAATAAATTATCCTTTGAAATCCTCCAATCTGACATTATGGATTAGGATAAGCTTCAAGCTTTAATTTGAAAATTTCTAGAGTATGCCACTCTTCAAAAGGAGATAGGGAAACCAGTGATTGATGATGAATTCTTGAAAGTGTAGCTGAAAAGGAAGGCAATCCACTAGAAGACAAAACTACTATAGTTATAGTGCCAAGGCAGCCATTACAAGACAAAATAGGAATAAGACAAAGTTATATTTTAAATTCCTATATATTTGGGGGTAGGTGAAACCCTAATATAAAATGAATCTTGGCCACATAATGAAAGTAATGTTGCAAGTATGGATGTATTTGGTGCTATTTTCATTAATGTTGTCATTGATTTTAGCATTGTGTAGGTTGATTATAGATGGTATTTGTATAGTTGAGATGTTGTAGAAGTGTTTAGAGTACATGGAGCTATATTTATGAAGTTGTACTTGTGAAGCAGTGTTAAAGTGTGTTTTGATTTTGCTCCGGTATTGTGCTCTATATTTCTTCTGTGTTGATCCTATTCCTGTGTGGATCTATAAGTATGTTCATAAGCTTCAATGGATAATATATTCAGATTTTTATCTTCTAGATCGATGAAGAGTAAAAGATATGTTCAACGGTGTGTGAATTGGTTTGGTAGAACTATTTATTTACGGACTGGGATAAATGTTTTGGCTTCGCAGTCTTTTGATATTTGGTTTCAGATCTTGTGGATATGGGAGATTATTATTTCTTATGGTTTCTATATTCTGAAAAAAATTCTTATGATTTGCCACTTCAGAAGGCCTACTCTAGAGCTCCTATATTTTTTTGGTTGGTTCGATTGGACTGTTGAAGAGTTCTTTGTGAATGAAGTTTGATGTAGTTGTTGTGGATGTATCTGAGGTATTTTTAGAGATGGAAATATGTTTGGTGAAGCATGTTGGGTGATCTGGATGTGTGATCATCTTTCTGGAGATGCATGCACATCAAATATTATTTGTGTTTTCATTAGGTTTGGCTGACTTTGTCTCTACACGTTACATTAAGTTTTTACATCGAAGTTGAGGAAGCATGTGATTGATCCAAGATGTTTTTGGGTCCTAAATTAAATATGTAATTGGTCCTCTCTCATTCTTATCCATCATAGGAATGTTGAGTAGCTAAACTAGTGTGAACTTTTAATGAAAATTTATAACCAACCTTGGAGAATGTTTCTAGGGTTGAAGATGATATAAAAGAAAATCAAGTTGTAGAGAATTGATCATCCACCCATCATTCGATCGAGCAAAGAGAAGTGTGTGAGCAAGTGTGAAAATCAAAGTGTGCAAGTGTGAATTGAGGTAATAGTACTTTATTGTGTTAGATTCCTGAAAGCAATGAGCTAATGGTATCTACAATTTTTTGATCAAGTTGTGAAGTGTGTGGAACCCTTATGGTGGATCTTTATTTATCTCTTTTCTTATTTTCTATAGGTAGTGAGCCTCTTTCTGGATAGTGAGTCCTTCTCAAGGTAGTGAGCCCTTAATCTGGGTAGTGAGACTTTGTATTTAGGTAGTGAGCCTTTGTATCCGATATTGCGTTACTACTATATTGTGATTTAACCCTCACCGTGGTTTTTCCCTCATTGGGTTTTCCACGTAAATCTAGTGTCTTTGGTGTTTTCTTTTTGTTATTTGTATTTTATGTTCACACTTAATAATAGATTGAAGATAATGTGGAATAGATTAAGTTTAGAAGTAAAGTAATTTGATACAACTAATTCAACCCCCCTCTCAGTTGTCTTGTGCAGTTCAACAAGTAAATCATGGCCACTTATTTTTCTTTTTGAAACCTATAAATAGTGGTCCCCTCTCATTGTTTTGATGAGAGTTTAGTTGTTGTAAAGACATGCTGCAAAAAATTTAATAGAATCTCATTGCCTTTGGTGGATTCTTGTATTTCTCTCAAGTTGCATGATTCATCTTCTCAAAGTTGATAGATTTAGTTAACATTTACTTGGCTATTCTTGGTGTTTCAAGTTACTTTTAGTAGTTTAGTTCATGTTCTCCATTGATGCTAAAGAATGCTATTGTGTTGATGCCTTTCTTGTTCATGCTTTTTGTTGTTTATTGATGATGAACAAAAGTGTAAAGCTAGTCTGAACATTAACTTATTGCTGCACTTAAGCTTAATCTTTTATTAATGCTTTATGGTGAATGAATAGATGAAAATATACAGACCTTAGAAGATAAAACTTTTTTCATAAGACTGTTAAATATTCTGGTTAAGTGAAAATTAGTTTTGGGAAGTTTGTCCACTATAGCATCCTCCATTGTTCATCATTAGTTGCAGTTCTAGGAACTCTCTTATCCCTTTTCCCTTTTGACCTTTCTTTGAGAATAGAAGTTAAAGAAATATTCCAAAATCCTTCTAAAGCTAAATTTAATGCTGAAAGTGGAGTTTTAGACTACTATTTTGAATCTGCAGCAAGTACATTTAATTTTAAGAATCATAGGAGAATCCATTTGAAGATCCAATTCCTTCTGACTTAGTGAACCATAAATTCCCTTTGTGATTACTAGAAAATCACATGAAACAACTGAGTTGTTTTTGCAAGTCATGACCTAACACCCAAGAGAACTTGGGATAATTTTTTGTAACTTGTTGTAGGAGGTTGTCTTTCAAGAGAGCTAGTGAGCTTGTGTGCTTCCTATGTTGAGAAAGTGCAAAAAAACCCATCAAAAAACATTATTAAATTCCCACCACAATGAAATTCAAAAGGGGGTCCTCATTAAGGGAGGACCCATTCGCCACCTAGGGCAAATGGGTCATGGCTCAATTTTCTAGAACCTAATCCCGGGGGATGGAAAGATGGTCAAAAACCCATATCAAATCAATAAAGAAAGGGGGTCTTATTAAGGGAGGAACCATTTTCCACCTAGGGTGAATGGGTCCTGGCACCATTTTCCAAGACCTCAATTTACCCAATTAAATATTATGCAATTTGAATTATGGGTGTCCGGATAGATCTTTAGGAGGTGTCATAAATAAGGTTTAAATTTGAATTAAAGGGGTTAATTAACTCCAATTAACCACAATTAATTAAGAGGACCCTAGATAAATGTGAATGTGGGTTACACCACTTTACAACACCTAAATAGCGTAGACTTTAGGTATATTTCATTAAAAGGGGCCCATTAGGCTTGATCCATTAAATAAACCCTCAAAAAGTGTGATAGTGTGTTACAACACTTTACAACACTCTTGCAAAGGATAATTTAAGGTAAATTTTAATTAAATAAGGACCCTAGAATGATGTCAATGTGTAAAACACATTACAACACTATTCCAAGATACAATTAATTCAAATTTAAGTCAATTATCCAAATTAAGTGTGAAAAGGATTACTTTTTTCGAGACTACATTTTAAAATGAAACATAGAAAAAGAGGTTCACCATTAATAGGGTATCAATGATGAACCTAATTTTCATTGGGTGGATATTTAATTCAATTATGACGGCAAAACATGTAAATAACAATAAAAAACTAACCCTCTATTATATCAATGAAAGGGGGAGTTTTGCGAGCTTGAAATGATGTGTACCTTGTAGAAAACTTGTTGTTTTTAGGCCACAAAGAACTCATACACCTTTAGTGGTGAATGGGTCCCTATTAAGGTTCCAAAAACCGACTTCTGGGTTTTATTCCTCTCAACCTGCACTCTCAAATCCAAAATTTTCACTCCTTCAAGTCATGCTTGTTGACGTGTTTTTTGTGACAACACCAACACAGAATAAAATGTCCAACGGTCACTCTATTCCCTCTTGATCAAAGTATTCCACATGCTAAGATTGCGTGAAAGTTCATGCGTTCAACTCCAAGGTTCCTTTTATTGCGAATAGACTCAGTTGCTTGATGTGAATATGCTGGGTATTCCAAGGGGACTTACGTAATCATTCAACTTCGAAGAAAGGATTTTCAAATTTTGGGAGATCTGTCAATGAAGCTTGGGTTCTTAAACTAACTGGATAATGCTGAATGTAAAAGGATATAAGGATTAGAGATGCTACCATCTACTCCTAAAGGGTGGAGGACGAGGATCGACTTAAACAATCTTCAAACCAAACTTTGCTTCATCTCCCTTCGGACAACTCTGACAAAATTGGTGCAATCTTCAAAGGATGAGAAACATGTTCAAATTATGACACAGCATGTATATACCATCACCACGATGCATACAGACATATGAGCCACAATCGAAGTTAAGTGCCAATACTCCAGTAGACCACACAAGGTGAACTTACCATCATGAAGCCCACTAGGTGTATGGATGAAAGAAGATATGCTCAAATCGCAACGCCACACTCAACAATTAACAACTACTTGCATAAAACAAATTCTAATCTACTCAATCTACTTGAATCGGAAAGATGAAAGGGCCTTGCTAGCTACTCATAACAAAAGAAGAAATCACCAAGCAATGAAACTCTTTGTATTATGAAAAGTGTTCACAACAACCATTTACAAAACTTTCAAAGGGAAAGTTTTCCTTCCTTTTCAAACTAAGCTATCCTCTAAGCTAACTCTATCTATTCCAACTTCTATCTTCTCTGACTTCTTGATCTAATATCTACTTAGTTACAAATGAGGGGGGATCCCCCTTTTATAGTTGGTCCAGTCCAATAGATGATTTAGATTGAATTACAATAAAGGGCTCAGATTGAGCCATGCATGCCCTAATTAGGTTTTTTTCCCTAAAAACCACCATTGAGAGGAGTGGGGCAATAAATGCACAAAAGATTCTCCACTCCCCACTACAAGCAATTAATGCCCACTATCTTCTTCTAGAATATTCTCATCCAGAAATGCGTTCCCACCGTTCTTCTTTGCCAACTCTATTGCATTAGGAGGAGGGTAAAAGAGTCTCTAAGATTGTCTCTAGAGTTCGACCGCTCAGTTGTTCGCATTCACCCCTCCTGTCATTTCAATTCCTGGATGTATTTGTAACTTTCGTATTTCTCCAGCTCAATTCCTTGCGCGTATTTAGCCCTTTTTGCACCATGTTCTTAGTGCCTTAGCCAAATCTTCACCACCATTTCTCTTTTTTCAGAGTTGTAACGTTGTCAAGCTTCGTCACCTCAAGTCCTCATGCCTTGGCCTCAACGTTCATCCTGCAACACAAAAGAAGAACATCAGAACATTTATAAGATAAAATCTCTTCACTTACCCAGTTTTCACGTTCTGATTGATTGATCTCTGGGTTTAGATAGAGTTCATCATTTCCAGCAAACTTTTATAGCTTTTTCAACATTTGAATGCTTGATGTTCTATCTTCATTTCATCTTCAAATTCTTCTATGCCTTGGACAAATTTCATCTCTACCCTGTGAGTGTATTTGACCTCTTGAGTTTTATTTTACCATGCTTTAGAAAATTTATCCCTCAGAGGCTTAGGAAATTTGTTAAATAGGTGCCAGGCCGAAATCTCTGCCGAAACAACATGAGCAAGGTGTGGAAGAATCTCAAATCATCTCCCAATGAGAAATTTCCCCTCAGAAATCATCGTTTTCATGTGTATCTAAACGAAGGGGTACATTTAATTTTTATTACTTTTGAAAAATAATAAAATTTCCTAAGATTGATTCCATTTCAAATTTGGGCGCACTTCACACATGTATTCTTCATTTTCATGTTTCGGCATTTTCCTTGATTTTCCTAAAGAAACTCCCTCCTCCTTAGGCGTAATTATTACTTTCACCTTGTAATGCCTTAGAAACTTTTTAGTTTAATTAACTTATCTTGGGCGTGCTTCATAACACATAACTTTACCTTCATTTCCCAAGCAATTCCACGCCTTAACAATTTTCCCGTCTTTACTCACCTTGGGCGCATATCACATGTGAAGCCTTCATTTAGACTTAGGCAAATTTTAAAACACCTTCAACACTTGATGGGCGTATCTTGAATCCCACACTTCCATTTCTCACGCCTTAGGAAATTTCTAACCTCTTCACCACCTAATGGGTGCATTTTGGAGTAGCTATTTCCATTTTCATGCCTTAGAAACTTTTGAGTCCTCATTCCACTTGAGCGCATTTGGAAAGTCTTCATTCCATGTTAGGGCGCATTTTACCTAGGGAGCTTTCATTTCCCATGCCTTAGCATCTCCTTGCCTCTTGAGCTGGGCGTATTTTATACTCTCCATTTTTTGATTCTAATGCCTTAGGTGTATTTGATTGGCAACATCAACTTGGGCACCTTTTCATGATTCTACTTTGTTTCTATTGCCTTAGGCGTTTCTCATTCCTTGCTGGAGGTGGGCGCATTTTCAAGGTGGTGTTTTTGTTTTGTAACTTAGGCATTTTCAGCCTACTCCTCCATCATGGGCGCATTTTGCCCCTCAAGCTTTTGTTTTCTTGCCTTAGACAATTTCTCAACACCTTTACTCAACTTGAGCGCATTTAGGAGGGTGTGCTTTTATTTTTCAACACTTGAAGCTTTTCTTCACTCACAACCCTTTGCTGGGCACAAATAGCTTAGGCTACTTTCACTTTGTGCAAAGAAACTTTTCCATTTACCTTTGCTGAAGGTGGGCGCATTTTCATGCTTCTACTTTTATTTTCACGCCTTAGATTTTTTTATGTTTGCTTGATCTCCCTTTAGGCTGGGGCGCATTTGCATGGTGGATCTTTCATCTCATGCCTTAGCATATTTTCCTTTTGCAAGGTGGGCGCATTCTAGAGGTGAAGCTCCCATTTTCAATGCCTTAGAAATTTTATGACTTCTGCACCTCTTCTTGTGCGCATTTTGAAGTGCAAGCTTTCACTTTTGCCTTGTGAGTTTTCAAAAAAAAAATTTCATTCCTCCTTGGGCGCATTTACATGGGTTAGCTTTGATTTCTAACACTTAGAAATTTTTATGCTTGCTCATTTCCCTTTGGGCGCATTTTAGTCTACTTACTTCCATTTTGACTTGAGGGCACCTTCTGATGGTGGAGCTTTTGTTTTATACTTAGAATATTTTGACCTCTTTAGCTTGCCTTCACATTCTATTTTTAGTAAGTCTCTGCTATTTTGACCTCCACAGCCTCGTTTGACTTGAATTTTTTGCCAAGTGGTCCTCATCACTTGATGAACCTATTCACACCTGCCCCTCGTGTTGACCTACTATTTATAGCCCTGTTCTAGAGACGACTTACTATAAATAGTAAGTGCCCAGATTATGCCCAAATTTTACCAATAGATTGCCTAAAGGATGCTGATTGCAGTGGGATACCTTCATTTCTCAAAATTCTATCCTTTTACCCTACTTTTTAGGCATCAAAGATGGAAACCCTAATCTAACTTGCATGTGGCTCAAATGACCTTAGTTTGACTTTTTTTTTTGTCGCCTATTGCTCTGCTCGTGAAATTGAAGTGTTGGGGAGCTGTTGGAGTGAACCTGCTAAAAATAGTAAGTGCCTGGAAAGTGGTCAATTCGATGTCGGATGAGTTTGCATGTCACATTGTCCGAGGGATCTTAGAAAACCCAAAAAAACCCAGAAAATTGGTTCGCATGCGGGCACTGGCTAAAAATTGTAAGTCCCTGAAACTTGATCTTCTCTGCTTGCATGTCACACTGTTCCGAAGCTCTTGAAAAACCCACATGGAATATTCGGACATGCATTGAAAATTACTACATGCAAAACCTAAAAATAGCATCAGAAGGTTGTACCGTGGAACGTCACCATCTTTATTTGCATGTTACACCATCGCGAAGGTCTTGGAAAACCCAAATTCATTCTCCAGTCATGCATTGGAGAATTGTTCGTTTAAACCCTGAAAATAGCCTCTGAAGGCTGAACTGCTAAAAATAGCCAGTTGTCTGAATCTTTTCAAATTTCATGTGTAGGCACCTTGAAGTTTCCCGGATGTGCTGAAGTAGCCAGAATCCCGAAATCTTGAGGAAAAGACCTCGTATTGAGCACTTACTAAAAATAGTAAGTTGTCAGATTTCAATGAAAACTCAGTGGGAACTTGCTAGAAGCTTTTTGAAAGCAATGTCAAGCTCTGCTGCCAATTTACCAGTCTTGATTTAATCTCAATCCAGCCTGAAGAACAAAACCCTAATTTCATAGATTCACTTCAGACTTAGCCAAAATTTCAAATTAGGTCAAATACAAGAACATCCCCAAAAGAACAAAGAAATCAGAAAGAGAGAGAGAGACGCAAAACAAAATCCAAAAGTCCAAATGGAGCAAAAATTGGGGGTCCCCATTTGAATGGGGCGATGTGTGAAAAAAGGTCACAACAGTACTGAGGACTCATTCATCTTTAGTGGTGAATGGGTCCTTTTAGGGTTTCAAAAAACTAATTTTTGGGTCTTGTACTTCAATGTATGCACTCTCAATTCCTAGGTTTTCAGCTCTCGAAAGTCCATAATAAATTATATAGCCTTCTTTTTATGTTCTTGCACTATGAATGACAATTTTGCTTCAATTTTCTTCTCCACTTGATCTTCAACTTGTAAATCTACAAACATAAATTCAAGAGAAGAAAAACTTGTTGATTTTTAGTGAATGGGGGTTTTGCTAAGTCAAACCCCTTGTAGGTAATTAAACCAAATGATGAAATAATGAAAGTGAAGCATGAACATGAAATATGCAATGTTGATACCTTGGAGATCTCTTGAAATATAAATTTACAATCTAACATGTAGTGGCCATGAAGAATGTAGATCTTGATCCTTGAATAACATGTG
This sequence comes from Sequoiadendron giganteum, assembly GCA_007115665.2. Lineage (NCBI taxonomy): Eukaryota > Viridiplantae > Streptophyta > Pinopsida > Cupressales > Cupressaceae > Sequoiadendron > Sequoiadendron giganteum. The sequence continues at coordinate 865,857,494 of CM021100.1, forward strand.
AAATAATGCTTGCTTGTAGATCCTCAATGCTACATCCACTATCTTAGCTCAACATGTAGGAATACACTATGCCTTAGACATGATGAAATGATATTGAATTTCTACAATAAACTCTTGATAATCTACCTTTAAATTCCTTTAAATTTCTCTTGAAGTGCTCTATAATGCTCTTGTAAAGTATTAGGATGTTCTCTCAAAGTTGCTAGGAGAAACAATGTGAATTAACCCCTTATTTATACTAAATTTAGAGATTAACCCTGAAATTCAAGTAATTCAAGCCGACCTCATATCTGGGTATTAAAATCAGAAGGATCCCAACACAATTAAATTCAAAAATGGGTTTCTGACTCAAGGAGGACCCATTCGCCACTAAAGGCGAATGGGTCCTAGCACAAGTTTCCAAGACCATGCTTCAAGGGGATAAAATAACATAAAAAACCCACCTCAAAAATGTAATGAAAGGGGTGTCCTATGTGGAGAGGACTCATTTTCCATTAAAGTTGAATGGGTCCTAGCAACATTTTTTCAAGACACCAAATTTTCCAAATCAAATGTCATACCATATCATCATTGGGTGTCGAGATAGATCCTTGAAAAGAGGGCTTGAATTTGAAATAAATGGGCCAATTAAACTCAATTAACCACCATTAATTAAGAGGACCCTAGATAAGTGTGAAAGTGTGTTACAACACTTAAATAAGGTACAAATTAAATACATTTTATTAAAAAGGGGCCCAAGATTAAATGTGAATGTGTACAACACATTACAACACTAAACCTAGGAAAAAATAGGTTAATTCAATGATAATTATTCCCAAATTAAGTAAGGAAAAGGGATAATTTTTTCATCACTACATTTTTCCCCCACTTTAGTGAGAGGATGACCCCATGTCAAACTCACACTAAAGTAGACATTCAAGAAACTTAAGTATGTAGCAATAACAAAGATACATAATCATACCCTATAAAAGGCCAAGAGAAATAAAGAAAATCAAAAGGATAAAGCACAACCATCCCAACATGATGTAGAATGGGGTTGTTTGTTTGTAACATATGATGCTCACTCTGGGGTAGTGGAACCTCACTTTATCCACTAGGTGAGTTGTCCAAAATATGTATATACTCACTCTGGGGTAGTGGAACCTTAGTCTATCCACTAGGTGGAAAATAAGAGAATCATATTAGCCTCCCATACCATACCGAAGGTATCCTCCTGACAACTTCGATAAGGCACCACAATGTAATTCTTTTGTAATTTTTTTTGTAATGTCATGCATGTTTTTGCTAAAGGGGATTTTGTTTTGTTCATGTAAGATCTTCTTCTTAGGGAGAATTGTGCCTAATGTCTCCAAGAGAGGACAAGTCAAGGGTGTTAGATCATCACTCATGGGATGCCTCATTCACATCATGCCATGATGGTAGATCGTACACTCTTGGAGGGCATCACATCCAATGAAACCACCAAGAAGAGGACACATCACAAGAAAAAAGAAAAATCATGCCATGAAATTTTGTCAAAATATGTCATTAATGTATGCCCCCACAAATACAATACTAAAGATAACTCAATACATCAGATGCAAGTAAACTTAAGGCATGTTGGTCACATCCCAAGCTTGCTCTTACATATAAATGGAAGGCAGACAACTATCCACAAGTGACAATGACAAGTGGCATATGAGGACAAAGATAAAGATTGACGTAAAGCATCCACCTTGGCGCAAAGTGTCGAACTACCTAACCACTTGCCCCCACTAAGTACAGGACAAGGGTGAGCCATGCAAATTAATATCAATTAGAGGAACTAGGTGCTACAACATAAGGAAGAGCACCACACTCCTTAAGATGTCAAATTTGTTACTGAAATCCTTACATTTGTTAGTAGAATGACCATGAACTTTATGATATGCACAAAATAAACTCTTGTAATAAAATTTATTTCATGTTCTTGGAGGGAGATATATCAAATGATCTTGGAGGAGTCTCGACAAGATACCCTCTTGATCTAAAGTAGAATATGTTCCTTTATTTTAGGATAAAGATATCTCTTGCTTAGTACATGATGTCATACTTACACAAGACTCTTTAGATTATGATATTTGTAATCTCCTTTATAGGAGGGTGTAAAATATAATGAACTCTAATCATTACTAAGACATGTCCTAGGATTTATTTGCGTGATGAGATTAATGTTAAATGAAGACTTATTTTTTTCTTTTGTTTCATTCGAAGGACAATAATCAAGACCACTAAGTGTCTATCAGTTCAAGATGCACTAATGTTAAATTTGGTTTAGGAAAATATTTTGTAAGAGTGTTGATATTGAGTGAAGGCTTGTTTTTTGGTTTGATTTCTATCAAAGGACAATAACCAAGACCACAATTTGTTTCTTGTATGTTATGCTCTATAGGGACATGGATACCTTGTTCTCTAGTACCACATCATTATCCACTATAACCAAGTTGTCTCATAAGCTCATAAGCTCTTCCATAAAGCTTTTACATTTCTTTTGGATTCAGTGGTTGTTCATAATCAACTTCATCAAATTTTGTTGTGTAATTTTCTTGATTTTCTAAAGTAGTTGAGGTGGATGGTTTTGAATTTTGTGTTGAATTTTGTGTCGACATTACCACTTTTTCTTTTCCTTTTTCAAACTCTTTGTTTATGATCTTGTATTCGCCCATGAATGTTGTTGTGAAATCTAAGGAACCCCAATCATCCTCTAATAATTTAGTGACTTCCTCAATTTTCTTCTAATGTTCTTCTTCCTTTGTGATTTCCACTTTTGCCTCCTATTCCAATACTTCTGAAGGATTTCGTCCTTCTTTCTCAACAATCAAATGACTTTGAGGTTGTGGATCAACCTTAAGTGTGTTAAAATGATTCTTATAGACATACTTCATTACATGGTGAAGGGTAGAAGGGAGCTCATTAATCTCATGAATCCATGGTCTAGATGCCTAAGAGGTTATTATATGAAAGATCGCGAGGCATAACATGGACCAGAGTTTGTAATGTTACTTTCCCAACTACAATATGTAATGTGGTGACTCCAAGCGGTTATTTTCCTACGTTATCAAACCCAAGAATAGATAAATAATTAGGTTGAATTTGTATTTTTTCTACTTTAAGCTTATCAGGAAGGTTTATGCTACATACATTAAGGGTTGAGCCATTGTGAACAAGAATTATTTTTATCGCTACTTGATTAACGTGAACTAGCATTGCTACCTTGTTTGAACTAGTGTTAGAAGGAATCGTAGCTTGTTGCAAGGCCTCTTGGAACTTATGCTATGATAACTACATGATACTTGAAGTAGTTCCCATAAAGAAATCTTAGCAGGAGTACTCTTAAGGTGTTCAACAAGATTATATTCCTTTCCATTGTTTAGTGTCAAACAATAGCACTAGGCAAGATTGGACTAGGTAATGGGAGGGATGTTAAGGTGGGTTTTTTGGTTGTGGATTGTTTCTAGTGTTATATGTATGAGAAACAATGTTATAATTCAATTTATGTAAAACACTATCATCATCAGGTTGCCTTTTAGGTGGTTCCAAGATAAGCACAAGTTTATTTTCAGCTTGTGGTTTTTGAGAGGGTGGATAAATGACAAGTTTAGGCTTGAGAGAGTACTTGAAGGGATATCCAATGTGAGTAACCTCAGAAGACTTACCCATACCATCATGATCTCTTAGTGAAGGAGAGTCTAATGTCACTTCATCATCTTCATCTAAGGAAGCCTCATTATTATTATTTTTAATACATGTGTCAATGTTCTCTTTTTCTTCCACCATGATATCTTCCCTAGCAGGAGAGTTGTTAGGAGAGATACAAAATAGATGTTCATGACATTCATAGGTTGGTTCTTTTAAAATAACTTCATCACAAGTGGGGGACTCATCAATGGTTGAGTTATCTTGCTTTTCAATGATGGTATTATCTTGTGCAATAAGGTTTTCCCTAGGGGAAGAGAGACAAATATGAGTCTCATAACTCTCATTGGTTTGATATTCTAACACCAAAATATCTTCATCATAAATAGGAGAGATATTAGGGGAAGACCAAATTTTATTTTCATGATTATCAACCATTGTATTCTCTTTCACTAAAGCATTCTCACAAGCAAGGGATGAATGGAGATTAGGTAAGGTAACGTTTAGAAATGTGTCTATGATCTCATTCTCTTGTGCTATAATATCTTCCAATGTAGGAGAGTTTGTAGAAGAGGAGCTTTCAACATTTTCATGGTTCTCAATGAATCCATCTTCTAACACCGAGATACCTTCATCACATGTAGGAGAGGTATTAGGAGAAGAGGAACTATGACTATCATGATTGTCTATGATTTCATCTTCTTCTATCACATCATTCCCACAAATCAAAGAGATAAGAGGGGTTGTAGGTTTAAGTCAAGCGTTAAAATTTTCTCTCTTGCACTAAGAGACTCTCATAACTAGGAAATGTATTGAATGAATGGCAAACATGCTTATTGACTAACTTTTTCTTTGCAAACTAGGAAAAGACAAATACTTACATTTGTTAAAAAGTAATCTATACAAACTCAAAATGATAAGAGACTTAGAATGTAACACAATGACCTAGAATGAAATGCAATTTTTAGATTCTAAATAATGTAATTTACTGATTACAAAATGCAATAAATTGAAAATGGAATGTTTTAAATGCAATTTTGAATTTTGGCAATGCACTAAATGAAGTAAATTATGCTAGATTTAATGAATTTTATGAAACATGAAATTAGAAAATTGAAGCAAGAAAGTAACAACAGCAAACCAAAGCCTAAAAAAGAGATTGAAAATCCCAAAAAATGCAAATCAGGACCTAATAGGGATTCATTCACTAGTAAGGGTGAATGGGTCCTGGTTAGGTATTTTTGGAATGTTTCTATTGATTTATGAGTAACTTCTAATGCCTTTTAGATGCAAAAAAGCTTAGGTCCATCCTGATCAGGGACTCATTCACTAGTAAAGGTGAATGGGTCCCAAATTAGGGTTTTAAAGAGGTGAAAACTACAAATTTTAAGTTATTTTATGTGCCCATTTTCAAACTACAACTCTTATGACATAAATTTCTAGAATTTGATGACCTAATGCAAGTGAAATGAAGGGTAAATGATGACCTATATAACACCTTTTTAAATGCAATTTTGTTCTGGATTTTGAAATGCAAATTTATATGATCTAAATTATATGCAAAGTGAATGATTTGTTTTTGTATTTTTCAGGTTTAAAGAGTGTAAATGCAATTCTAAAACCCTAGATGAGATGCAAATTTGAATGCAAAGTAAGAAACCCTAGAGATCTAATTAAATGAAAATGAGATGCAAATTAATGCAAGATCTAACCTAGGAGGAAATGAAATACTCCAAGATCAAAAAATTATACAATGTTCAATGAGTCGGGTTCACCATTAATGATTATGTTGAAAAATGGTTAGGGCTTACCAAGATCAAGATAAACCACTAAAATTTTCCCACACAAAATCACCACAATTAATTAAGAGGACCCTAGATAAATGTGAAAGTGGGTTACAATAGTTTACAACACCTAAACAGGGTACACATTAGGTATATTTCATTAAAAAAAGTAGTGTAAAAAAAAGTAGTCCTTTTCACACTTAATTTAGAATAATTGAAATATAATTATCTTAACTATGTCTTCAAATAGTGTTGTAATGTGTTGCACACATTCACATCATTCTAGGGCCTTTATTTGTTTAAAATGTACATTAATTTTTCCTTTGCAAAAGTGTTGTAAAGTGTTGTAACATACTTTCACCCTTTTCTAAGGTTTACTTAATGAATGAGGCCTAATGGGCCCCTTTTTAATAAAATGTTCCTAATCTGTACCCTATTTAGGTGTTGTAAAGTGTTGCAATACACTTCCACATTTATCTAGGGCCCTCTTAATTAATTATGGTTAATTGGAGTTAATTAACCCTTTTAATTCAAATTTAAGCCTTATTTGTGACACCTCTCAGAGATATATCTCGACACCCACAATTCAAATTGTATAAAATTTAATGGGGCAAATTCAAGGTACTATAAAATGGTGCCAGGAACCATTCACCCTAGGTGGTGAATGGGTCCTCCCTTAATAGGACCTCCCTTTCTTTACTGATTCTACATGGGGTTTTTACCCTCTTTCCATCCCCAGGGTTAGGTCTTGGAAAAATGAGCCAAGACCCATTCACCCTAGGTGGAAAATGGGTCCTCTCTTGATAAGGACCCCCCTTTTTGAATTTAATTTTGGAATGAATTTAATAATATTCATTTCTAGATCTAGTGTCGGCCTTAATTGTTTGAATTTCAAGGTTAATTCTCTAATTATGTATAAATACAAGGTTATTTTACATGATTTGATACTAGAAGAAGATTTCAAACAAGAAAGAGAAATAAATTTCATGAGATCAAGAATTCATAGTCAAGAAGCAAGCAAAAGTGAAGTTTGGAGCATAATTTGAAGGTCTTTAAGCTCATTTTGTATCCAAGGTCAAGCTTTAGTGAAGGTTGATGATAGATTACTATGGAGAATCATGAATGATTCTAGGTGTTGGGAGATGCACAAGTCATACAACCAAGCCCAAGGACTTGTTTCCTAATTGATTCCATCTTCTATTATCATCCTATTTGTAGCCTACAAGAGGTATTTTCGGATTTATGGCTTATTAAAGGGATTAGAAATTTTCTTTAGTGAGTCATTTTTCATTGTTCATGTTACATCCAAGGGTTTTATCCTAACATAATTGGGTAGAATTTCCTTTTCATTCTCATAGATCTTAGTCTTAGACACACTTAAGACTAGGATTGCACACACAATTGCATGTTTTAAATTTTCATTCATCACCAAAGGTTTAATTACCAACAAGGGGTTTGACTTAGGAAAACCCTTATCCACCAACAAGCTATCAAATTTTTTTAGCAGATTATTGGCAGATACAAATCCGGAAACAAGAATTTCAAGGTGTAAAGGAGAAGAGAAAATCTAGAAGTTGAAAACTACATTCATAGATTTTCAAAGGGGCCTAATAGGACCCATTCACCTTTAGTGATGAATGTGTTCCTATTAGGGTTTGAAGGGAAATAAATTCTACAATTTTGAAACTTTAGTTTCAGGTTTAGAGCTCCTCGAACAAGCCTACTAGGACCCATTCACATTTGGTGGAAAATAAGCCACTATCAGCTATTCAAGAAAGTCAGATTTGACCAAGTGCACAATTTTATCTCCTCTTTGTTCTACTAGAAAATTTACAGATTCATACTATTTTATATTGGATTTATGCATTTCAAGTGTTAGACCTAGAATTAGGGTTTGCATATTTTCTGAATTCATTCTCCACAAGTTGTGATTTATCTTACCATCCCATCCTTGCATAAAGGAAAGAGTGCAAGATCCCTTAATATTGACTTAATTCACCTCTTGAGTTGATAGTTATCTCAAGATTCTTGGATCTCATCTTTTGAATGAAACCCTAAATAGACTAAAGGGGGTTAGAATTCATTTCCTTCTCCCCTTTTCTCTATGTTTCAATTTCTACACAAACATAAACCAAAAAATATATAAAGTGATCTTTCAAATAAAACTATAGAAATAAGAAAATCTTTGAAAACATAGAAAATTAAGGACCTTCAACCTTAATCCAAACAATCTCCATTTGACTATATATCTAATTTCACCCTATTTTTCTCAGATTTTTGTACATCAACAATATACTAACCTACTCCATGGAATATTGATTAAAAAAATTTAATGGAATGATAAAATGTAGATTATCATCTAGAATTTTAGCTAGAATATCTCTAAGTAGTAAATACCTATTGTGTTATTTCTAGATCTTTAACCAAATTATTTAGCAACCTATAAAATTTACCCTCACTTAACCACTTTAGATCTTGTTTTAATTCTTAAAGCCTCACAAAGAGGTATTATGCCTAGCAATGATGAATTAAATCTTGTTTAATCTTGAAATTTGAGATGTGTAGAAGAAGCCAAAATAATGAAAAGGGTTGATCACATTTTAGACTTTTGATACATATCTCACTCAATTATAGTCTCACGCCACTACAAATCAACACCAACAAAGGAAGACATTGAATATATAAGTTGCAAATCCCACACTATCTAGAACTTAAGGAGAAGAGAAAATAATTTTTAAAATATGAGAGATATAAAAGGTATTGAATCTAAGTTATACATGGATTTACAAAATATTTCCATCTAGGAATAAGCTTTCACTCACCTAAAGTAGTAAACTTTGAATTAGTGATTACATTAGTTAGGAATCTTTTCTAATTGGCTAATTATTCAAACTAACGTCTTCATTGTTAGTGAATAAATTTGAATGTAAGGCTAAATCACAACAATTTTACCAAAATTTAGTCTAAACGTTGTTAAATCACCTCCCCATTATTTATTAATCATTTACATCAAACCATGTTTGACTTGGAAAACTACATGAGGTTGAAAACTATTCACTTGGAATTTTTAGACATTTCCATTAAATTTCATATTCACCATTCATAAATTATCATAAGATTTAGATAAATAACTAGGCAATGCAACACATGTCTCTTCATCATCCATTTTAATATCAATTAAAAATAACTAGGTTAACATAGTATTGAAGGTGCTTGTAAATTCAACCACTAAGTCACCTTCATTTATTCTTAGAGAATAATTTTTCATCATAAAACCTTATTCATATAGAAAAAATGAATCTAAGAAATATATTATAATTGAAATATTTTCTTTCGTATCAATAATTAGTCAATCTTAATCCATTATACAAGACAGCTTTTTTTGATAAAAGAACAATCCATTAATCTTTGTCAACAAGAAAATATTCCATTTTTAACTTCTATAAATCAATATTATTTCCATTAATTTTTATAGATCTATCATTGTGATCCCCATCATTTAAATTCACTCATAGATCCTCATGTGTGTAGATCCCACTTAAGAAAAAGTTTATCCTAGTCAAAAGAAACCTTAATCACTCAAACATGAAAAGTATTCAAGATTTATGCAACTCTACGATAGTCCATAGAAATCTTCTCAATACCCTATATATTTTGAAGCTTTTGGTTGTGAGTTGAAGTTTCAATATTTAGGAGACATTTATATTGAAAGGTGTACAACTTATTTTTAAAATTCAATTCATGACCTCTTCAAAATGATTAATGTTAAACATAATATTTCAAATTATTTTAATAATATTGAATATTAATTTAATTTTGTTTTTTTAATTTAAGATCCACTCATGTCAATGTTTCGAACTCTGATGAAAGTTTAATCATACTCTTTTATTTTATTTTATTTTTAATTTTATTTATTTATTTTTATTTTTTTTATACTAAAGAAGCTTTGAAGTCAAGATCATTTAGATCCCTACAACAATGGCATTGCCATTAGACCAAGTGCCGACCGGCAGTCATTCTCATTTGATTAGGAAGGTTGTTTGCAGCGTGAAGAAAATTGAAGTCTGGAATATGTCGTAAGGGTAGAAACGACTCTATTTTCAATGGAATATCTTCACATTATTTTCTGAAAAAACTTTTTTGTCTGTGTGTTTGATAATGGCTAGCCTCTTCTAATTGCATCACCATTACGGTCAGATATTAAAACAAAAATAGTGAAAAATGCTATCCGTTTTTCCATTGACTAAATTTCATTACTTGAAATTAACTTTTCCAGAGTGCAGTACGACTGATTAGGTGGTAGTGATAGCATGGTTAACAGAAATCTTAGAAAGTCTAAGCCACTAAAAGCAGTTTGTTAAGAACATACACAGCCCCTCTAAGCTATAATACTATGTGTACTAGGGATCTAGTTGGATCACATGAAGGTTCAAATATTTCAGAACGGTCAACTTCAAAACTTAAGATGATGGATTCTTGTTAAGGTATCTTTTATGTATATAGGATCTTTTAAGATTGAGTAAAAATAATAGTTTTAGGAAAATTCACTGTCAGTAATTTATCATTAATAATTTATTTTCAACAATTCATCATTTGGAAAATTCACTATCAGTAATTCATCGTACTGAAAAATTCACCAACAGCAATTCATCGCTGTGGAAAATTCACCACCAGCAATTCATCGCCGTGGAACAATTACCACCAGCAATTCATGGCCGTGGATAATTCATCGCATATACAATTAGAAAATTTCTGGTGGTGAATTTTCCTAGAGATGAATTTGTCATGGTGATGAATTGTTGACATGAATTGTTGGAGATGAATTGCTGATGGTGAATTGCTGACAGTGAATTACTGGAGATGAATTTGCCTGAAGCCAAAAATAACATAGTATTGAAGTTAAATTAAGACCCTTGACTATTGAAATGTTGCTTATCTAGATGTTCAAATAATGAATCACACCCAAAATGTAATAAAGAATCTATTAAAAAGTGACAATCACAAAAGCTTCCAAGTACTAATTGATAGGGCATCTTGACATACACATGAGAGGTCACAAGTTCACCACATCATATATGTGGGATGTGAATATCATCAATTTTTTTTTATCAATTTATTAGTGAATAAATTCATGAGAAGTATTATTGTTTAGATAAACAATCATAATCAGGTTGACCACGTTAGACAAGAGAGGCTTGATTCAATTATTAGAGTTTTTCACAGGGGTGAATAACCACTCTTTGTATGGGTAATTTTATCTATAGAAAAAAGAAGTGCTGATATTGAAAAGACAATTTTTTGTAGTGGGACCACAATCTCAGATAATCTTCAAACCACCTTAGAAAACATTTCACAAAACCAGAAGCAAACTTTCCTGTGGACTGTCTTTCATTAAAATATTCTTATGGACTTACTGAATGATTTTTGACGGTAACGATAAAGTTGTTGGGCATTATAGGTTGGACTTTGCTATTATCGGAAGGACTCATCTCTCATCTCTCCTGCAAAGGCAGGTGGAATTACACAAAAATGAACTTCACAAGAAGCACAACTTCCTTTCAAGGATTTTGTATTCTCTTTTTCTGCATCATTGTCTTCTTCACAAATCCCCAACTACGCCCATGCAAGGCAGCAAAGAGCGTTTGCAACGGCGAACATTACACAAAGGGAAGTAAAATGGAGAGTAATATCAATGTGGTGATCAATTATCTTGTCCGGCACACATTATCCTCAGGGGGTTTCAACACTTCAGTGGAAGGGCAAGGTCCCGACCTCATTTCTGGGCTTCTGCAATGCAGAGGTGACACGACAGAGAAAGAATGCCAGGCTTGTTCAGTAGAAGCAAACAGAACTCTTCGACAACAGTGTGGGAATTCTATAGGCGGCAGAGTGTGGCTTGACAAGTGCTATTTGCGCTATGAGCACACCCACTTCATTGGAGATCTGGACAGTACCTCCTATCTAGTCCAAAACAGTCTTCTAAACGCCACAGATCCTGAAGCTTTTGGGTCCGCCGTTAACGGTCTTTTTTCCATTTTGTCGGTTAAAGTGACTGAATCATCTAATCTGTATTCTTCAGATTCGGCTGTAGATTACTCTTCGTCTACAAAGATTTTTGGCCTTGTTCAGTGCTGGAGAGACGTTTCTGTAGGGGACTGCGCAGCTTGTTTAGATAACGCAATCCGTGGCCTCGTCGAGGCGACTAATGGCGCACATAATCTTGGAGGTGTGGTTTATTCTGGAAGTTGTACTGCTCGTTATGATACTTACCCTTTCTTCACTTTGCCACTAGATCAGCAGAACCCATCACCGTCAAGTAAGCCCTCAACATGCAGTAACATTGCATAGCAGCTGAATTTGGTTTTCTTCCTATTATTTGGAATACTATTTATGTTTTTGACATTGGGTTATATTTCATTTGACATGGAATTGAAAATTGATTTGCCCTGCAGAAGTGTCTTTAAAGAAACTCCCAATCATTCTGGGCTCTCTTGGCGGCTTAATAACGCTCGTTTTATTAGGATGGCTGATCGCAGCGAGAACAAAATTAAAGTCTGCAATATCTCGGAAGGGTAGAAACCATGGTAACTTTCAATACAATCTTTTATGTATAATGGCTTACCTCTTCTAATTGCATCAGCGTTAGGGTCATGTGTTAAAATAAAACTAACAAACAATGCGATCCGTTTCTCCTTTTAGTAAATTTCAATATGCGGCAGGTGTAGCATGGATGGTAGAAAGCTTAAAAACTGTCAGCCGCCTATAGCAATTTGCTGGGAACCTTAGAGAGCCCACTGGTTGGAGTAAATTAGCGTACAATAATGTTGGTGCTTTCTTCTTTCTTTTTTGGGTAAAGAAGGATAAATATTTATATTATTAACTATCAAGATAGAAAGATTTTCAGATAGCAGCAACTGTCATTAAAGTTCAAAGTATAAAAGATCAAGGAGTTTTAGTACAGACTAGCACAATATAAAATTCTAGTGAAGAGAGTTACAAAATAATCAAACCAAATTACTGTGTAGGAGCTGAATAAATTGTGAAGATTGAGAAAAAGAAAAGGACTCCCAATTTCTAACATTTCAAATGAAATCAACATTAAGGCCCATTTGTTGGAAATAATTCCAACTTCTGGTTTTACCGCCATACCACCATCGTGCATTTCGTTGCTAGCGGTACTACAGTATTACCGCCATACCGCAGCCTATGTGCTAGCTCTCCGCTGTAGCGTGGTTTCCTCGCTTCACCGCCTTATTGCGGCTTCCTCGTCGGCCCTTCGTGGTAGCACGGTGTTCCCTCTGCACCGCAACTCTCTTCTTGGCCATCTGCGGTAGTGCAATTAACCATGATACTGCGGTACCCCTCGTGGTAGTGCGGTACCCCACGGTACCGTAGGCCTATCTCTCTCTTTGCGTGGTAGTGCGGTTTTTGATGCATTCGGTGGCGATTCGTTGTGGTGTCCTTGTTGGCGGAGTTTTATTGCAAAAGGACAAGTTTTAATGTGTTATGGGCAACGACATCTTGGCCTCTCTTAATGGCTTTTATTATTGTCTTTAATGAGGGTATTTTCGGGCTGCTATAGGTTTTTTTTTATATAGATGCATGTATTTGAAATTTTTGAAAAATGAGATGTGAAAAGTAGAAGAAGATAAAAATATATATTGCTCTCAAGAGCAGAGAATATAGGTGAATTCAAAAGAATGATAGTAGTGAGAATTTGCACAAAAAAAGCTAGATTGTAGAAGTGATGAGCAGCAACTCAGTGAGTTGAAAAGAATTTTTGAAAAGAAAATATAATATAATGTTAATATTTCTTGAATTTCAGTATTAAAATTTGATTTAAAATTGTTTTGTTGTATTCTTGCTTCCTGTTTTCCAACAAAGTGGTATTAGAGCCTTGTCGGTCAGGCTCACTAGGAGTAGAAATTTATGGTGAATCTATGTGAAGTAATCACTGTCTAGTCTGAGAAAAGCCATAGAGTGTCTAGGAGCATTATGTCTGCAAAATCTGAGAAGTTTGTCTGGGTTTAGAAATTTGTGAAGGGAGTTGATAAGAAAAGAGTTTTTAAAAAAAAAGGGTCATAGCTTTAGGGAAGCCACAAGTGCTTTGACAGAGAAAGGAAATTGTTCATAGCATAAGTAGTTGAGTAAGAAAGTTGTCATTCCTAGGAAGGAAAAATATTAGAAAGACTTGAAAGTTTGAAAAAGTTAAAGTCAGTTTGGCTAACAGGGAGATTTGGAGTGTTTGAAACTTTCAAAGTTTTTTTTCTAACCAGTTGCAGGAAGAAGTAAACAGGAGGCTGTGTACATCAGAGAAAAGAAGAAGAATGCTTGAAAGTGAATTATTGAGAAGAGCCAGAAGTGTTGTTTTTTGAAGATAGAGAAGAGATAACTGTCACAAGAGAAGCTGAGCAAAAGCCCACAAGAAAAAGAAGTTGTTACAAGGAGTTTTTCAGATTTGTGAAGATAGATACAAGTAAAGTGCTAAGAAGAAGAAGCTGTCAAACATTAAGAAAAAGAGTTGTGTTGAAGAAAAAGATTGTGTAGAACTTTAGTTTCCAGAACAAATGAAGACTTGCAAACCCAGTTGTTGAACAAGTGAAAAACAGAGGCTGGAGAAGATCAAAAGCTCAATGAAGCTGCTATATCCCTGAAACAAGTTTAAGTGAGGTAAGTTGAAATTTTCTTTACAAATGGGGAAAGTAGGAAAAAGGGTTAAGAAAGAGAATGAAAATTTGTCATATGCAAAGGATGTTTTAGAAGAAGAATTAATTTTGTTTAGAGATGAACTAGATATTGCTAAAAAGAATAATGGGTGTTTTATTGAAAGAATAAAAGTGTTGTTGAAAGAAAAGTGCTTGTTGTTAGATGAAAATGACGATCTTGAGAAAGAACTGAGAAATATTAAAGCTAGAAATGAAGAGCTAGAAGAAAGGTTGAAGTCCTTTGAAGAAATTAAGAAAAGAAATGAGGAGTTTGAACAAAGAATAAAGGTGTTTGAAGATATAAAGAACAAGAATAAAGATTTGGAACAAATCTTGAAAAGGGTAGAAGAGGAAAATTGTTTACAGCTGAAGGAAATCACAAAATTGAAAGAAGAAAATGATAAATTAAGAGCATGTAAAGATTGTGTGAAAGAAAAACCTTCAATGTGTAATGTCTCATGTGATACAGCAGATTTGTGTATTTCATTTGAAAAATCTATTTTTGTTGAAAATGTTGGTGATAAAAAATGTCTAAATGAACATGTTGATGAATTTGCAAATATGGCTAGCTGTGATGATGTGTTAGAAACTGCAAAAGATGCTAGTTGTCGTGAAGAGAATGCAGGGTTAAAAATCATGAAAAAATGGGTTATATAGGACAAGGTCTAGGCAAACAAGAGCAAGGGATGAGAGAGCCAATTGAGGCTACAATGAGGCCGAAGTATGAAGGTCTCAAATATGTCCTAGGAAAAGGGAATGGTGCCACAAGTACAGGAAAATTTGTTAGAGAAATGAAGAGTGATGGGTGTTCTCATTGTCGTAGAAGAGGTCATATTAAGGAGAAGTGTTGGGATTTACACCCTTGCAGGGTTTGTGGTTCAAAGAATCATTGTGAGGAAATATGCTGGAAAAGTGTATCAAAGAATGAATCTATTTTAAAATGCATAAAGATGGACTGTGGATGGATTAGTGACTCAAGTAGGCAGAAACTAACTGGTATGCTTAAGAAATTGTACAAGTGTACATATGTGAAGGTTAATAAAATTTTTGAGAGGTATGAAAGTTCAAAAGTGATGGAAAATGTTTTGAGAGAAAAGAAATTGCAGTCTAATGAGTCACTTACAAATAGTGAAGATGAAAATTCCAGTCTAATGTTTTGAAGTATTGAAGACTAGAGTTGAAAGGAACAAAGTTGTGCAAGATGAAGTCGCAAGAACTTCTAATTTTGAGTGAAGATTGGTCATGTGTAAGGAGAAATAAAAATTCAGAGAAGTAGTTGATGCTACCACTGCAAAACTTAAGCCTGATACAACAACAACTGTCAAAGAATCAGTTAAAACAACATTCAAGGATGTCTTTGGAAAGAAATTATATGAAGTTGTCAAGAAAGAAAATTTTAATAAAATTTGTTTGTGCAGTGGAGAGAAGTTATAATATGATTAGATAAAATAGAGGTTATAGCCGTAGCTGTTAATGGTCATCATCAAGAGTTGAATTTGAAGACAAGACTCAGAAATCTGAAAGCAGAAATTTGAAAGGTTACATCAGTTCAAAGATTCATGAACCAAGAAGGAAAAGATTGACTATATACAACTTCAGTTATTGAGAAAGGAAACAATACAATGAAATGTTGTAGCTTTCTATAAGCAAGAATGAAGACAAAAGATAAAACTAATGATTGGATTCCCTAGCACCAACAATGTGCCACTATGGGAAGAATTAAAAAAAAATCAAATCAGGAACATGTCATTGAAAGGAATGGAACACTACAGTTAGTTTATGGTAATCTAAAACCACCTCTATCATAGAATATAATAGCAGAAGAAAAATTGCAAAAGAAGAGTTTGTTGAAGTTGAGTTGCTGAGCAAGGCTGAAGCCACAAAGCAGATTGAAAAATTGCATAATGTAAAAGGAAGATTGCAAAATAATGAAAAAATGAATGAATGATTTCTATGAAAGTTTTTAAGAGAAAATGAGGTTGCAGCCCTTAGAGAAAAACAAAGATATCAATGGTTGAAGAAATGTATTGAAACAGTGTTTTCTTGATAAATTGACAGAAGTCAAGTAAGGGTAAGATAAAAGGTTTTTTTGGAAAAAGAAATTTGGATTGCTATTAGTCACTGCAGATATTCAAGGCTGGTTTAATTGAAAAAAAAATTCTAGTAACATAGCTGAAAATCAAAAAATGAAAATTAGAATGTTAGTAAAATGATGGAACTGCAGAAGCAGTATCAGCCGAAAGAAGATGAGTTGTTGTGTCTAATGAGGATGTAAAAATTGCAAGAGTCAAATGGAAGGATGAAGACCCAGTTAGAGCTATAAAAAAAGGAGAGAAGAGATCCAACCGTAGCTGAAGAAAAATTTGAAGAAGATCCTGAAGAGATCGATGTATTCGTGCAGAGAAGTAGACAAAGAGAAGGCTCATCATGCTATCAACAAAACCAATGGAAGAGGAAGATGCAAAATTTGAAATTAAGGGGGAGATTTACCAAAGTAATTTGTAGTAGCATTCCATTCTCTAGAAATATGAAAACAATAGATGAAATAAAATATTTGTGAAGAGTGAAAAATCTACTCGACAAAAAATGCCAACCTCCAAGAAGATTCATGAGACCTCTACTATTTAGAATATATTAAAATAATAGAATCCATCTAACATATTATCTTCTTCCAACTCAATTCTCATGCTTTCTCTAGACCTATAAGAATAGCTTGAGCTTCCATCTAATTATTAGTGAGAAACTCTATAGTAGAACAAAAAATGAAGTAATGAAGTGAACTATACAAACATTCTCCCACCTAATTCCGCATATACCCACACCACCTAAATTGCCACAAGAAGAATCATCATGCAGTTAATTTTGAAAAAAATTAATGGAGGAGGGGATCATTTACCTTCTCTATTCACCTTATGGAAAGGTTTGATCTTAGAGTGAGAAAGATAAAAAATAACCAAACCAAATGAAATTTCATCAAAATCTAAATATCATAAGAAGTTAAAATTTTACCAACATAATACTTAACCACCAAAGCATCTTTTATCTAGCCAAAAATATTATACCAAACATACCTAATAAGACTTTGATAACCTTGCAAAATTCGATAATTTATTTTTGAACAAAAAATGTTAAAGAATAAGGATAGGACAAACATCTGTTGGGCCACCAAAAGTAAAGATGTAGAAGTAAGAGAATGTCTCAAACTAATCCAAAAATAACATACATAATTTACATGAATAGAAGCTAATTCTAGATATCCCACCACTATCTCTAAAGACCCTCAGTAAAAGAACATTGAAAGAAAATATGATCCAAACACTCCTCATTAATATCACAAAGAACACATTTAGATTGGCCTTAGAATTATCTCTTTCTAATGTGTTACTACATAATACATTTATTTTGACATAGAATATAGAGGAAGAAATTAAAATTAGGTTAACAATACTTATTCCAAATCTTTTTCCACTAGGAGAAATCTTTGCCTTCAATTTTTTCTTGTTTTAAAATCATATCCATGAGAAACTAATTAAACCCTCTAAGGATCATATCTCTAAGAAAGAACAATTTTCTCTAGATAACATGGGTAAATTGATAAATAAGAGCCAGACAAACATTAGGATCTCACCCCAAGGGTCAAAAATGTGGATCATCCCAATGATAAATGTGAGAATTCCCCAATAAGTGACAAGATTTAAAGTCTAACATTTTAGATCAACTAGCATCCAAAAATATTTTACTCAAAGGAAGCATACGAGGAAAGGATGTGAGAATCAAGGGGTGACAATTGCACAAATCCATCTAAAAAAGATAATTGTGAAAAAAATTACAATCTAAAAGAGGCCATGTTAAACAAATTAAGCAAATTTCTTAATATTAATCCAAATCATAAGGCCTTTCATATCCAAACTCATTCTAGAAACTTTAATAGCATCAACACCTTATAGACATTTATAGTGAACAGGTTTATCCTATCACTAATAATACCACCTAGACCATCTCCAATAAATTTTAGTGGCAAAGGCTTGATATTTAATTTGGCAAGCCTTAGATCAAGACCACATTTTTTTAGATCCACAAACTTTTCCCCAGATAATAAGTTCCAATTTTACAATTCTAGATTCCTTGTCGAAAGGAATTCCCTCGAAATAGAATTGAACTCATTGAGAAAAAGTGTAGGAATAGAAAAAACCATAAATATATAAAATAGAACAGCCTACAAAATCAATTTTAAAAGGGTAAGGTTCCTAGTAAAAGGTAATCATTGAAAATTTTAGTGAGAGACCCACATTCTAAACTTGTCGAGAATCATCTTCCATAAAAGATGATTAGGAAGACCCAAAAACAAAGGAATACCTAGATAATCCAAGGAAAGTCATCAAATCTTGAAATGAAAGATAAGATCAATCTTTGTTGAGTAGTGAAACAAATATTAAATAAATAAATATTTGACATATCCTCATTAATCTACTAACTAAAGGTTGCTAAAAACGTATCAAAAAAATTCTTTGTTGTGTAGAAAGAATAAATCAAATGTGAATAATTCAAGAAACAATTGTAGTGAAGATCATTTTGAAGATACAAAAAACTTTGCATTCTTCACATGTAACTTGCCTAAAAAATATCATAAAGATGTGTTGTTTCTCGATAATGACCAAATCATATGATCGATGAATCTATGAGAATTCAAGTAAAATTTGATGATAATAAAGAAATTTATTTAATAAAAATGTATTTTTTCTATAAATACTAAGTAAGAAGAAACTACTTATATTCATGATAATTTATAATTGCCAAAATTATAATATAATCTAAAGCTTGTCTTAAAAAATTAAAGTCATGTTTGAAAATAATTGCTACAACATATTTGATTAATTAGTTAATTATCATCTTGTAAAAATGGTTTAATGATGTATAACAAATTGTATCCTCTCACATTGCTTTCCACTAAAGTGAATGCCCTTAAGATAACAAAAAAAATCATATTATGAATATCTAAAATTTGAAGGATTGAATTTGCTTTGTGAGATGACATTTTAGTTTATTTAGGGTGTGTACTTGGAAAAAAAAATTGAGATAATTTTCTGATGAAAAACTCATTGAGGGAAAACTCCCCTCTTGAGCTTGTGCATGATAATGTTTGTGTTGATATGCAGGAACAATATTTGGGTAAGAATATTTTTTATTTTTTATTTTTATTGATTATTTTTCTTGTTAAACATGGATCAATTTGTTATGTGGAATTTAAATTCTTCAAGCATTTCAAAAACACTCCCCTGTAACTAAATCTCCCTATCTATTAGCAGTCACAAATCTCATTCATTAAGAGTTCTCATTGTAAGCCCCCCAAAAATCCTTATTTTATAGCTTTTCAATTTTCTAGTCCATGGAACCACTTCAATCATAAGACTACCAGCTACATAATCTAAATAATATCTCTATACTTATATAGCTGCGAATTTTACTATACAGGAAATGAAGGCATGGAAAATGAAATGGTAATCAGTCAAGATCATCAAATAATGTTTTCTTTGGAAACACTAGTAGCTGCAACCAGCAATTTCCATGAGGAGAACAAGCTGGGAGAGGGAGGATTTGGCCCTGTATATAAGGTAGGGTAGGATTATTTGTTATTGAATTCTTAACGTGCATATCAAATGTTAGTATTATGCCTAAACTTTTAAATATTTAGATGAGTTCTCTTTGCTTATAAACTGAGATATTCAAATAGTCTAACTTTAGAATAGAAATAGGCTTTCATTGTATATTTCCTTCATTTGGGTTTCAGGGCACTATGCCTGATGGAAGAGAAGTAGCAGTGAAGAAGCTGTCCACGAAATCTTCGCAAGGCAAAAGAGAGTTTTTAAACGAGGTTGAGCTGGTTGCCAAAATTCAGCATCGAAATCTTGTGAATCTGCTTGGATGTTGCGTAGAAGGATCAGAAAGATTGCTAGTTTACGAATACTTAGCCAACAATAGCCTTGACAAGATACTCTTTCGTGAGTAGTCAATCTCTTTTGATTACAAATGTTTTACTGGTTCTTTAGGTTTATTTGTTACCCATGTTTGTAGTTACATTGTAATAATACATTACATTTTAAAAAATGATCAAAAAGGATAATATCTGCAGCATATTATCCTTTTCAACTAATTTACAACAGATGTTTGGGACATTTAAGCTGTGATAAGAAACAATATACATAATTTACAGATCCCCGACGGAGCAAAGAGCTTGACTGGGAGAAGCGTTTAAACATCATAAGTGGAGTAGCCCGTGGACTTCTATACTTGCACGAAGATTCTCAATTGCGAATCATTCATCGGGACATCAAAGCAAGTAATATTTTGCTAGATGAGAAAATGAATCCCAAGATAGCAGACTTTGGATTAGCAAAATTGTTTCCAGAAAACCAGACTCATGTTAGCACTCGAGTTGCTGGAACATAGTAAGAATTCTAAGGAAGAAAAAAAGTATATTTTATAAGTTGAATCATATATTTTTAGATAGTTTACATTGAAGTGTCTTTATTTCCACAATGCAGCGGTTATTTGGCACCAGAATATGCTATGCGCGGGAAGTTATCTACTAAAGCTGATGTATATAGCTTTGGTGTTTTACTTCTGGAAGTTGTAAGCGGGAGAAAGAACATGGATTTTAAACTGCCTACAGAAGTTCAAAATCTTTTAGCATTGGTGAGATATTATACCAGACATAAAATTTACCTTAGTTTTCTCTAAAGCTGTAATGCTTATGTAATGATTATGCAGACATGGAGATGTTACAACGGAGGAAATAGTGCAGATGTGATTGATAGAGAGATAATAGAGAGGTGCCCTGAGGAGCAATGCATAAGATGCATTCAGGTGGGTCTGCTCTGCACACAAGCAGATGCATCTCTTCGTCCACCCATGTCAACTGTGTATTCAATGCTTTCAAACAGTTCTTTCACCAATTTGCCAATTCCTAAAAAGCCCGCTTTTGTAAGTGTGACACATGAAAGAGGAGGAGGAGGAGAGGAAGGTCCATCGCATGCATCTAGAACTACAAATTCAACATCTCTATCATCATTATCTGCTCCATCTGTCAATGATGCTTCTATCACAGAAATGCTAGCCAGATAAGTAGCAATAGCAGTCAGCAGTGCGTTGGCATTGGCGGTGGAGAATGGTTGGAAGGATTGAAATAATATTTTGTTCTACCAATCAAACATATCCAGTATCTGAAAAGAAAGAAAGTTAGATGATGAATTAATAGAAACTTTATAGGAATGTGAGTTAAATGTTATTAGAATGAATACCCATGTTAAATTTTGTAAAATCGTATCTAGTTAATCTTATATGTTTATTGTAATCGTTTTCCAATCCTCACTTGATCTTCTCAACTAAAGAATTTATGCACAAAGATATTTTCAACTAATGATGTACACTTCATATATTGTTTTGTTTTAAAGGTATATTTATATCTGTGTATTTTTTTTTTAATTGAATGTAGTTTAATTTAAAATTATAAAATGTATATAAATAAGTAATTAATTTAAATTATTAATAATAAATATATTAAGTTGAATTCAGAAAATTTCATCTAATTCTCATGGACTTGGAAAAATCATATCTATTATTATTTATAATAGTTGAAATTAATAAATTAGATTATTGGTATTAATTATTTTAGAAAAATAAACATGAAAGAGAAATATTTAACTCTATGCTTATTTATTTATTTATTTATATGAAGATTTTAGAATAAGATGAGTATATGGTCAAGAAATGGGATCTCTTTATCACGAAATGGTTTCAAGATCAATGTTAGATCTATGTTTTGTCAAAGATCAAATTTTCAAGTTTCATTCAACTCTACAATTATAGATTCATCCTTTGATTTTGGATTTACCCTTATGTAGTGTAAAATTTTAATGTTTTGTTCCCATGTGTGATCTTTCTATGCTTTTCTCTCTTGTGATTTTTGAGGGATGATGATACTTATAAACACCTAGAAAGGGTTGTGGTTTCATTACGAGGAGACAATTTCTTCTAGATCAACCTCTAAAAATGTCTATGAAAGAAAAACATTAGGAAATGGCCCTTAAAAAATGTATGTAGATTATTTAGTCTTTTAAATTTTCACATAATCCAAACTTGTGTCATTATTAATTTTCTAGAATAATGTAATTTATAAATATTACTTAATTCATTTGAATATATGCATTGTGATGTCTTTAAATACTAGCAGTACATAGCATCTAGTTTATAGAACTGCGTGTTTACTAGCTTAGAGTAGGAAAATGAAGGGGGAAAACCAACCAAATTTGAATTTTAAACTTTGAAATGGATGTGGTCAAGTCCTAGAAGGTCAACATCAAAATCATGAAAATGTACTTGGTGATAGAATGGTCAAATCTAGGTGACTAATGACTAGATATTGGTGTAGATACATGGGTAAATGTATAGATAAGGTAAATATATTAGAATGTGTGTATGTGAACAAGAAAGGGGATGAGTGCATGGTGATATGTGTGTATATATAGATAAGGGTATGGGAATGAGCCAAAATTTACAGAACATTATTTCATTTGTCTATATGTACATGCATCAAGATATTTCCTCAAAATGGGCTCAAAGTTAAACGGGAAATGGCATGTGTATACAAATTTCACCTTTAAATTTTTCCCCCAATTTAACATTCATGTGATTCCTAAAATTGTCATGGATCTTAAAGTATGTATCACTCACAAATATGTGTAAAAAGAAAATATTTAAACATCAAAGAACATGAAGGGGATTCCATATAAAATTTAATGGATCCTATACTATACTATCATATACATATGTCCTTTACCATATAATCTCCATAGGGATCCAAAAAATAGTGAAAAGGTGTACAATGAGTAGATTTAGTGTCACAAGTAAAAATCAAGTACAAAATAGGAACTTGTCAATGGCCTAAGAAATAGGATTAAAGTGAAATGAGTAAAGAGGAAAATTCTACCTATTCAAAAAATGATAATGGTGTGTTTGACATGGTAGCCATAGGATGAAAATGTGATTGGAATTTAAGGAATGCCATGTGGTGTGAAATAATATAAGTGAGATCCACTTTTAGGTCAAAATACAAAAAAACACAACCAAAAATCACACTTGAAATCACTTAAGTTTCATCAAATCCCTTCACATTTTATGAAAGGTGGGGCCAAAAAAATATTTTTCTAATTCTACCTAAATGTCTAAAGAGAGATTAACTTTCATGTTGAGATAATTCATTACATGACACATAATAGAGGTTGTCCACATAAAGGTAGAGATCAATGTGATATAAAACTTCCTACCAATTGTGTTGCCAAAAAGTGTAGCCTTGACACTTTTCACTCATTTGAGCCCTTGCCTATGGATTTTGGACCTCTTTTTACCCCTTTCCAAGCCTTGTTCCAAAGTGTTGTAAGGTGTTGCAAGACATTTTCACACTTTCCTAGGCTTTTCATCACTAATTCAACCCTTTCTTAAGCTAAAAATGACCACTTAATGCTCTTATAGGCCCAAATTAAGTGTGTTTTGTGAGAAAATCCCGAAAAACATCATTAATAATATTTTAATTCCTGACCACCACTTGAATTTTCCAAGTGGACTAGGTTGCCACTTTGGGCGACCTAGTTCCTTTTGGCATAAAATTAAAATTCAACTTAAAATTCTTGCAAGATTTTGCCTCCTAAACCCTAAGGAAGGCCTATGAGGTTGTATTTTTGGGAAAATTAGGGCACAACGTGTATAAATAAGGGTTTTTCTCACCATTTTCACCCTAATTCATCCTATTCTCTTCTAGTCTAGTCTTCTCTTCTCTTCATCACTCATCCTTCTTCTCAAGCAAGCTAGGGTTTGAGCATTCTAAGTCAACAAGGAATCTTTCTGAAGCATTCAAGGGCTGATTACTGCAACAAATCAAGATCAATCATCAAGGAAAGATAACTAACTCCATTTTTTCATGATTTACTTCATTATCTCTTTAATTGATTTAATTGTCTAAGAGGGGTTTGACCAAGGTAAACCCCCATGCCCTAACAATCAACATTTCTCTCTTTCTCTCTTGGTGTGTTTGTAGATTTAAGTACATTGAAGATCATTGAAGAATTTGAAGATTTTTTGAAGACCTCTCCTTGCTTGAAAAGTCCAAACATCCATTAAAAGTCACTCTCAGGGCTGGAAATCAGAATTTTAGAAGTGAACACCTATGTAGACCTGAAGTGCAAACCGAGGGCTTTCATTCCCCCTTCCGGATTTCCAAAAATTCAGAAGTGGACTAAGTCGCCAACAATGGTGACTTAGTCCCATTGAACCTGCCTTTCAATGATTTTTGCATATTCATACACCCATTTGGCATAGACATGTTTTAGACCAGTTTTCCCAAATTTGGGACTAAGTCTCCCAGATTGGCACAAGTGTCCCAGTCGGCTTCTACAACAATTTCATCAGCATTCTAGACCTCCATCTCATCCCTCTTTAGATTCTAGGTGTACACATTCCGTTTCATAACTTTCTATTATAGTTTACATACATTTTTAGGTCATTTTGTACATGTTTGCATACAACATTGTGTTTTCCAGCACTTTGCATTTCTTTCGTTTAGCATCAATAAATCATTTCCTTTTTAGTCTATTCCATGGTAGATCATCACATTTCAGACAAATTTACATCCCCGCATCATCTACCCCTAATCTTGAATGAACACCAAGAATACCTAGTGTGAAAGAGGCATTGTACCAACCAAGCTCCTAGGTGAAAAACCATAGAGGCCTATTGGGGAATCCTCTTTCCCTATTACATATTTTTGGTGGTTCATTTTGGTGAATCCAAATTTTCTACTTGCTTTTTCTTTGTTTTGGAGTCCTTCATTGTCCTAGAATTATCTTACATTGCATGTTCCATTAGTTAAGTTGCATTCTAGGGTTTCATATTTGTGCATGCATGAAAGTGTATATACTTTGTATTTGTGCACCTCAAGTCCTTACCTATCATTCATAGTCTACATTTACATTTCCTCTTCTGATTATCCAACATCATAACCATCAAAACGAGTTGCAAATTTTTGGAAATTTTGAAAAAACCCTAACTGGGACTAATTTGCCATTCTAGGCGACCTAGTCCCTATCCAAATTTTTCATTGTTTGTTACAGCACCAAAAACCTCATTTTTGTGCTTTCTTAGGCTCCTGGTATCATATACTATAAGTTTGGAAAGTTTCATGAGCATAGGTTTTACACTTCTAGCTCAAAATCATCATTTTAGGATGGTCATTCTTAAAATCATTTCATCATTAGATCTAGAAATGCTTACATTTCTACAATTTTTCTTAACATTGATAAAAGTACTTTTCACTTTTGCATATACAGTGTTTTTATTCATAAAAATTTGCATTATTTTGTTAAAAGTACTTTTCATTCTTTCATGTACATTATTTACATTCTTAAAGCTTAGCATACATTGAATAAAAATGTTTTGTATCTTTGCATATACATTGTTTATATTGCTGAAACATTGCATGAAATGGTTACATATACTTTTCATTTTTATTCAAACAATGTTAATAGCTTACACATCTAGACATGTTAAGAAAACTTTCCTACCCTCTCCCTATGAGAGTTTTAATGAAAGAAGATACAACCTTGGACATTCCTAATGATCATATTTGTTCTTCTCCTAATATCTCTCCTCTTGAGGATGAAGATATTTTGTTAGAAGAACCAATTAATGAGAGTTGTGAGAATCCGAGTTGTGTCTCTCCTCTTACCTCTCTTAGTGGACAAGACATTAACAAACAAGACAACATAAACAGAGCTAGTCATGACCATAACATTTGTTCTTCTCCTTATTGTGAAGAAAATCCTTTGTTGTTAGAAAACACAATTTTTGAAGGTCATGAGAATTTTATTTGTCCCCCTTCACCCAAAAACATCCTTATTGCACATAAAAATTCAACCATTGATCATTCCTCCCTTAGTGATAAATCCATTTTTGAAGAACCAACCTTTGATTGTCATGAGTAGTTTGTTTGGCATTCTCCTAAAACCCTTCTTCCTAGGGAGGATATCATGACACACAATAAGGATAACATTGACAATAATAATATTGTATCCTTAGAAGAAAATGAAGAGACCCCATTCACCTCTCCCTTGCTCAAGGATGTTAATATTATTCAACCTCAACTCATCCTTTATCCCCCTTCTAATAAACAACAACCTCCCAACCAACCCGAACTCATCCTCTACCCACGTACAAATAACGTGTCGCAACAGCTGAGTTATCATATCATTGCTCACACACATTACACAAGAAAAAATCCACACCAAAAATAACCACCCTCAACACCCTCACCTTTACCCAATCCTATATTACCTGCTACCCCTCAATTAAATTCAATCATTAGGGAGTATGATCTTGTTGACCAACTTAAGAATACTCCTAAAATATCATTATGGGATCTTATTCAAGGCTCTCCTCACTATCACAACCTCATGCAGAGTTCCCTACAACAAGTTCCTATCCCTTCTAATGTGAAACCAACTGACATAGCAACTATTATTCACAAAATCAATGTTGATATTGTTTTTCACCAAAGTGAGCTCCCTCCTTTGGATGTCCAAAAATAAAATGAAGCTTTCATAATAATATCTCAATACAAAACAAAAGGGATCAAGAGAACTCTTGTAGATACAGGATCTTCCCTTAATGTGTGTAGTGTGATTCTTTTGGATAGGTTTGGCATTGATCACCACACATCAAACCTAATTCTCTCTCTATTTGAGGATTCGACAACGTCACAAAGCAACCGCTTAGTGTGGTCACTTTGCCTCTCACAGTTTGAATGGCCACATTGGAAACAAAGATTCACGTTATGCCTCATGAACTTTCATATAATATTCTCTTAGGTAGACCATAGATTCATGCAATGAATGGGGTGCCTTCCACTCTTCATCGCCAGATGAAGTACATCTACAACAACAAAGTGTACACACTTGATGCTGACCCTGAACCAAACAGTTGCTTGAACATTGAAAAACACAAAGAGAATCATTTCCAGACATTAACACCAACCACGCAAGTGGAACCCTCACAACACACAAACCAAGAAAAACCTATTGATCGAGTCACAAAGCTCTTAGATGATGATTGGGGTTCCTTAGACTTCACACCTCCTTTACTAGGAGAATCCAAGATCATACACAACAACTCTAAAAAGGGAACCACAGTCTTGTCAACACAAGACCCAACATATCCTTCACAAGCATCCACCTCAACCACTTTTGACAAAGAAGCAAATAACGAACAAACACCCGATGCAAAAGAAGTGAAACAAATTTATGGAAAATGTTATGATCTTATAAAATAACTTGGCTATAGTGGAAAAGGATGTGGTGCTAATGAATAAAGATATCTGTAACCCTATCGAGCCTCACATGCAAACAACACATCATGGTCTTGGTTATTGTCCTTTAATCAAAATCACCAAGCCTTCACCTCACATCAACACTAAACCAAACCACCCTTCTCAACCAATGAATCTTGGTTGTTCTCCTTTACTTAACACAATGAAACCTTTGCTTAATGCCAATGTAATCTCACAACCCACTCCTAATTTAGATTATACACACTCCTCTAAAGGAGCGTACAAAATCTCACAATCTATAGAGCCTTGTGTAAGTATGACATCATGTACTAAGTAAGACACTTCTTTGTCACAAGCTAAAGGAGCACCCTCTACCCTTGATCAAGAGGGTATCTTATTGAGCCTCCTCCAAGATCACTTCATCTCTCTTCCTCCCCGCATTCGCAAGAAATGTTACAAAAAAATTCCTTTTGCACCTATCACCAAGTTCATGGTCATCACACTAATGAATGTAAGGCCTTGAGTAGTAAAATCCAAGATTTTAAGGAGTTTGGTCCTCTCCCTTCTATGGGGGCACCTCATTCCTCTCATTGATTCTACTTTTTCACTCTACCTTGCATCTCACCAATCCTTTCGACTCACCTTTGTCCTACAATAAGTGGGGGCAAAGGGTTCAATAGCCTTATCCTCGTATGTCATGTGTCATTGTCTCTTTTGACTAGTCATTAACCTTTCATGAACATATAAGAGCAAGCTTGGTATGTGGATGACATGTCTTAAGTGGACTCGCATGTGACATACTATCCTTTTTCATGACGTAGCTTATCGGAAACATATGACTTGGCATAGAGATTTTTGAACAGGCTCCCATGTCTTCCTCTCCTTCTACTTTAAAGAAATTTCTCATAGTAATGGTGTTAGCAACTACTTTAAAGTGGGGGCATACATCGACACTCAAATTTCATTGCACAATTTTATTTTTCTTGTGATTCCCTCTCTTGGAAACATTAGGTATAATGTTGCTCAGGATGAGACATTTGCACTTTTCCTCTTTTGCAAACAAGATGAGTCCATTTTCATTTTTCCTCTCTTGGAGACATTACGCATGATGTTGCTTAAGATGAGACATTACATGAACAAAATAAAAATCCCTTTGAACAATCCCTACACCATCATTTGCAAACATCATTTTCTTTTGTGGCACCTTATCAAATTTATTAGGAGGTATAAGTTTGGTTTGCTTTGAGTGGGAATCCCAACCAGCGGCACGAATTTCCCCATAGCCACCTTTGTGTGTGTGAGTACATACTAGTCGTGTGTATGTTTCTCACCCTCTTGGGCCTTCTCACCCAGCAGAAAACCAAAAGTCTCGTCACCTAAGAGTGAGTAAATCTCATCTTTTTGGCCAAATAGCCTAGATCTAATCCACAACTAGCTAGACAAATGGTCAAATCTTGATCCAACTCTTTTCACTTTCATTCCTTTCTTTCCTACTAGTTTTTGTCATTGCATGATCATGTATCTCGTTTTGCTGCAAGTCATTCACCCTTGAATGTGTCCTTTTACACTGATGCCATTTTCACTTAGAATCTTGAACTGTGGGAGCTTGACCACGTTCTTTATTCTTTGTCATTCTTCACCATCTCTATTGGGCTACTTTAGTGTGAGTTTGAAGCAAGCTCATCCTCTCACTAAAGTGGGGGCTAAATGTGTCACCAAAAAGTGTAGGCTTGACACTTTTCACTCATTTGGGCCCTTGCCTATAGATTTTGGACCTCTTTTTACCCCTTTGCAAGCCTTGTTCCAAAGTGGTGTAAGGTCTTGCAAGACATTTTCACACTTTCCTAGGCTTGTCATCACTAATTCAACCATTTCTTAAGCTAAAAATGACCCCTTAATGCTCTTATAAGCCTGAATTAAGTGTGTTTTGTGAGACAATCCTAACAAACATCATTAATAATATTTTAATTCCTGACCACCACTTGAATTTTTCCAAGTGGACTAGGTCACCACTTTGGGCGACCTAGTCCCTTTTGGCATAAAATTAAAATTTAACTTAAAATTCTTGTGGGATTTTTCCTCCTAAACCCTAAGGTCGGCCTGTGAGGTTGTATTTTTGGGAAAATTAGGGAACAACATGTATAAATAAGGGTTTTTCTCATCATTTTCACCCTAATTCATCCTATTCTCTTCTACTATAGTCTTCTCTTCTCTTCATCACTCGTTTTTCTTCTCAAGCAAGCTAGGGTTTGAGAATTCTAAGTCAACAAGGCATCTTTTTGAAGAATTCAAGGGTTTATTAGTGCAACAAATCAAGATCAATCATCAAGGAAAGGTAACTAACTCCATTGTTTCATGCTTTACTTAATTATCTCTTCATTTGATTTAATTATTTAAAAGGGGTTTGACCAAGGCAAACCCCCATGCCCTAACAATCAACATTTCTCTCTTTCTCTTTTGGTGTGTTTTTAGATTTAGGTACATTGAAGATCATTGAAGGCTTTGAAGATTTTTTGAAGACCTCTCCTTGCTTGCAAAGTCCAAAAATCCATTAAAAGTCACTCTCATGCTTGGAAATTAGAATTTCAGAGGCAGACACCTATGAAGAACCAAAGTGTAGACTGAGGTGTTATGTTCCCCCTTCCGGATTTCCAAAAATTCAAAAGTGGACAAAGTCGCCAAAAATGGCGAACTAGTCCCATTGAACCTGCCTTTCAATGATTTTTACATATTTAGACACCCATGTGGCAGAAACGAGTTTCAGACCAATTTTTCCAAGTCTAGGACTAAGTCACCCAGATTGGCACAAGTGTCCCAATCGAATTCTACAATAATTTAATCAGCATTCTAGATCTCCATCTCATCCCTCTTCATATTCCAAGTGTACACATTTTTTTCATAACTTTTTGTTATAGTTTACATACATTTTTAGGTCATTTTGTACATGTTTGCATACAACATTGTGTATTCCAGCACTTTGTATTTCTTTAGTTTAGCATCAATAAATCATTTCCTTTTCACTTTGTTTCATGTTAAATCATCACATTTCACACACATTCACATCCTCGCATCATCTACCCTTAATCTTGAATGAACACTAAGAATACCTAGTGTGAAAGAGGCATTGTACCAACCAAGCTCCTAGGTGAAAAATCCTAGGGGCCTATTGGGGAATCCTCTATCCCTATTGCATATTTTTTGTGGTTCACCAACTAGCTAGCATCACTAAAAAACTAGTGGAAAATATTGATTGCATCCATGTGCCTGCAATAATTTTCTTTGAGTAGATAATTGGTTAGTACAAATGACTAGTTAAAGGAAAATTCTTATCACACCCACATTCCTAAACCCTTAAATCATATGTTGCATGAATGGATTATCTATATCCAATCTTGTGAATATAACACTCAAATTATCAATACCTAGTTCCCTAAACACCCTAAGCTTAGGGTAATTTACAATTATGGATTTTGACTAATTTATTATAAACTGTTTAAACTTAGTCCTAGATATTACAATATTGTGCATCCCAATGTACAGTGTTTCTTCCCAATTTTTTAATGAGTTAGCATTGTTAAATGAGGTAGACTGATGGATAATACATCATTTAGAATTAATCCAAAATTCATTAATGAGATACTTTTATCTATTGAAATGAGATTAGAAATGGGTTAACATGAAGTTGTAAAATTTTAGTGAAACATGACAAGTGCATGTGAAGGAAGATGGTTGTACCATTTCTTTTGCAAGATCATTAAACATGCAAAGATGTAGATGTTGCACATTCAACTAAATTTCTAAACTTATCACATGTTGATATTGTTTATGTTCGAATTTGATACAACAATTTTTATCATTGACATGATAAATTTTTAGGGCGTGTGCAAGAAGTTAAGTCCACTTTTTGGCCAAAAAGTGGGTGTTTTCCCTTACTTCTAGAATTTATCACATTTGACCTTAAAATTTGAAACACTTAGAGATGGAACCTTAAAAAATGTCACTGATCATAAAATGTAGTACTCAAAGTCTAGTTTCCAAATATGTAATTTATTTTAATACCTAGATGATACAAATTGATTTTCAATAGGCATATCTAAAAACCAATATTTCAAAGTCACTTTTTCTTAGCCATACCATGCACGTGTATGTCATCCATATTTATACCTAAATAATCATAAGTTTTTGAGTAATTTTGGGAAAAGGCTTGTAACACATTGAAGAGTGCTCACAATATTTTTTTGTTTTTGAAACAGTGGAAATAGGGGGCTCTATCTTTGAGGAGATAGGCTTCCTACTTCACACTCTTGTTTCACTCAAGGAAACCCTAGAGATCTCAATCCAAGGATGGAATGAGGGAAATAGATCTGCTAAAGGAACTATCCTAGGGTATGATCAATGACTAAAGAAGGGTTCACCACCAAGCTAGGGCTTGAAAATACAAGTAACATGCAAGATCTAATATCAAAACTTAATGATATGAAAAAATTCACTAAATGACCTAGAAATGAACATAAATTAGAACATAAAACTAGAAAAGTACAAAGGGGCACCTAGAAACCTATAGAAACTTGATTAAAGATTTGAAATTTTGAAAATTTAATGCACATTGGGGCTCATACGCTAGGCTGGGTGATTTAGTCTCATATTAGGGTTTCTTGGCAGGAAAAAAAATTTGACAGAGACAAGTCTAAAAAACCTGAAAACTAGAAGATCCACTATACTAGGACTCATACACTAGAAGTGGTGTATCAGTCTTGCTTGGCCTTTTGAAAAATTCAAAGTCTGAATCTACTCTTCATCCTCTACTCTATCTTCTGAACCTAATTTTTGTATTTAAAATGCTGAATTATGCTCTGTATATGTCTTTTAATGATCTTCTTGAAATGACAGAAATAGGCCACCCTATCCCGTGGGGCATAGGCTAGACCTATCTCCCTCAAGTTTCACTCAAGGAAACCTTAGAGATCTCAATCCAAATGTGGAAAAGGGGAAAGAGATCATGCAATAGGGCATCCTAGGGTATGATTAAGAACTAAAGAGGGATTCACCACCAAGCTACGGATTGGAAAGACTAGTAATATACAAGATCCAATTATGAAGCTTAATGGTATGCAAGACGAATAAAAGACATAAAAATCAATGTAAACTAGAATAGAGAGCTAAGAAACCATAAATGTGCACCTAGAAATCTATAGAGGCATGAACAAGTTTTGAAATGCTGGAAAATCTAGATCTAGGGAACATTGGGATTCATACACCACTTTTAGTGTATCAGTTCCAGTCTAGGGTTTCTAGACTGGAACAAGAATCTGACACTGCTTAATCTGAATCTTCAAAAATCTAGAAATTTTACCTATAGTGGACTCATATGCCACTTCTGGTGTATCAGTCCCATTCTTCTTTTTCAAAAATTCAAGGTTCAGATCTACTCCTTAATCCTTGCTCTTCCTTCCCAATCTGATTTCTGGATCAGAGCCTGTAAAAAGATTTGCAAAATAGAATATAATTTTGATTTTGTTATGGGGGGTTTTCCTCAGTCAAACTCCTAATTTGACACTTAAAACTTGATGGAAACAATGGATATTGAGTGCAAATGTGAACATACACCCTAACCTTACGTGTATCTAAGATTAGGAAATATGTAATGCAATGCAACCCTATTCTATTTTGCTAAAATGAGATGCATGAATGAAACATGAATATGAATGACTCACTTTGGGAGAAATATAATCACCCTAATAAGCCACAATGATGTATGTACCTTTTTTAGGCTAAATGTAGAATGATAATGGAGGATGTAATCACTTAGGAAACAAGTCATTAGGCTTCGCTTGATGGCTAGTTGCATCTCCTCAATGTAGAATCCATCATGATTCACCATAGGCAACCATAATCAATCCTCAACAACACTAGATCTTGGATGTAAGTGAGCTTGAAGACCTACAAAAATAAATAATTCTACTCCAAGACTTCAACTCTACTTGCTACTTGCTCTTGAATGCTTGTGAATGCTTAGATCTTGAAATTTCCCTTCTATATTGCAAATAATGTCTTAGAAGCTTGCTTATATAGGAATTAAACCTAATTTACAATTATTTAGATCTCAAAAGCCGACATCAACCAAAAATTTGAATTAAAAACTTGAATTTCTCACTCAAACCCTAAAAAGGGGCCAAATGGGACTCATATGCCACTTCTGGCATATGCGTCCCACCTAGGGGGACTCATACACCCAAGGTGGTGTATGAGTCCAACCCTAGTTTTTTAGGGTGGGTTGTTAGAAATTTTAATGCTTTTGATGATTTTTTCAGGTCTTTAGTCGAAATAAGTCTTGAGATCCAAAATAAAGAGTCTTAGGGGCCTATTAATGGTGATTTAAAGGGTACTGAATGCAAGGGTAGTAAAATAGGTCTATATTAAGTGACAAATTGTACCATCTCCAAGAAGGGAGTACAATTTATTTCATTACACTTCTAGAAAAGGTGACAACTTGAACAACTTTGTACACTTGACAACTTCTTTCCAATCTTGCTCATTAGAGGGTCTTTATCCTAGATCTACAAATCACACACTAAAGAGAGGTGAAAATGTTGTTTTGTTAGTGGAAAGGGGTTTTCCTTGGTCAAACCCCATTTTGGTAATCAAACCTTTTAATGAAATAAAATGTAAAGGAGGAATGATGAATGAACAAAATGATATGTTGCAACTCACCAAACCCTAGAAATGAAGTGTTGCAAACATGTATGAAGTGGCTCCAATGGATGTGGATTATTAATCCTGCTTGAATGTTGTAGATATTGAATTGAATGATTTCTTGAATCATGAAACCCTACATCACAAATATTAGCTTATAAATAAATATGATGCATGATGACTTTGACATGATGCTTAAAACTTGAATAATGCTCCAAGATGCTTGCTAATCAACTCTTGAATGCTCTTGAATGCTCTTGTAAACCCTTGTAATCTCCAATTTTCTAGAATGCATGAATACTTGAAAGCTTAGGAGAAAATGAGTGCAATAACCTTATATTTATGCATGTTTATGCCAAATTTATTGAAATTACAACACTACAAGCCGACATCAGATTTAGGAGAATAAAATACTGCCAAGAATTTGAATTTAATTTAGGTCTAAGCTAAGCAGGAATCATACGCTAGCTGGGGCGTCTAAGTCCCATTAGGCTAAGCTTGGGACACATTTTTCAAGAAATGCTTAGATTCATGTGAAATCTAGATTGGGGCCCCAAAACTTAGATAGGACCCATACACCCAAGGTGGTGTATGAGTTCCAAATCACTAAATCTAGGCCATACAATCCAAAAGCACTTGAATTATGATTATATGTTAGTTTATGTCAGAAATATCCTCAGAAAGATGCATTAATTAAGGCTTGTGAATGAAAAATAAGACCAAATAAGGCATAATGAAGCCCAATTAATAATTAAAACCCTAGATTAGTGTGAAAGTGTAATACAACACTTTACAAAACCCTAAATAAGACACAATTAATTCCACTTAGTTTACAAGGGCCTAACACTTAATGTGAATGTGTTAAACACATTACAACACTAAATCAAGGCAACATTATGCTTAATTTAATAAGGAGGGCCTAAACAAGCACGAAAATGTAGAGCGATAATTTTTCCATTGCCATATTTAGCCCCCACTTTAGTGAGAGGAGGAACTTGCTTCAAACTCACACTAAAGTAGACAAACTCACATCAAGAGGAGTCCAAGTGTACCGATGCTGGTAACATAGGATGACAATGATCAAGAGGGATGATCAAGCCCCCAAGATAAAGATCCTATGAAAAACCAACATAGGCACAAAATAAAACACATGAAAATGATATAAGGATCAAGAAAAAGGAACAATCATACACTACCAAAGACAAAAGGAAAAGAAAAACAAAAAAAAAGGGGTGGATCAAGCTTCGAACATTTCTCCCACATGTTGTGGATAAGATCCAATATGTTTGTCCAAAAATGCATGCTATTTCTGAGGTGATGGAACTCTAGGTTGTTTGTTGGGTGAGTATCCAAAAGGGTGAGACACATACACATGTTTCCGGTATGAGCTCACACACATAAGCAAGTGGCTATGGGAAAGTCACACCTAAGTTCGACTTCCTGTTCGATTAGACGAAACATATACCTCTTGATAACTTTGATAAGGTGCCACATAACAATGAACTTAGAGCTTCATGAGAAAATAAAAAATTTGTATGCTTGAAACTCATGAACAAACAAGATGGCTCCATAGGCATGCAAAGTGTGTTATGCAAGGTGGCCATGGGTGATCCAACAATGCTAGTTTACGATTTCTGGGAGATTCCGATTTTTTTCTGAAATCACATATTTTTAGAAAATATAATGATTTAAGCCTTTAAAAGTTTCATTTGAAGGATTCCAATTCAAGAGGGTTTAATTGAACCACCTTAGATCAAACTCCCTTGGATAGAACCCCGCTAGTTTTAAACCATACCTATAACAGAGTCTCCTTTACAGTTATCAAAATGTTGATAAAAACCACTTTTGATTTACCTTTTGGGGTCCATGAAATGAATTCATTTAAAATTTATTTTTGTAAGTATGTAGTCCTTATTATAAGCTTCCAAAAAAGTAAAATTTTAAATAAATTTAATTTAATTATTATATTTATTTTTTATTTCTTGTGAATATAGGTTTTTCATTGAAAATCAAGCTCTTTGTTCTACGCATGTGGAAAAATAGTATATTATCAAAAATAAATATGAGTGCACTAGATATTGAAGTCCTTGATCCAACAAAAAAAAATAAAAATCGATACATACAAAAAAATTTGTGTTATATGGTCCACCTATGTCTAAATTGTAATTGGTTTGACTTCAAAACGTGATTAAGGAAAAAATATTCAATAAAACACTATGAAACCAATTGGAAGCTCTAGATATGATAGTTACAAATCTAAATTTGAAAAAAATAGAATTTCATCCTTCATGGAAAAAAAAATTGTGTTATACCGTGATCGTCACTCCTTAAAAATGATGTTTACTGAAAAAAAATAGTTTTCGAAGGAGATGGAAAAAGAAGTGCAATTTGATTCCACGTTTTTTGAAAAAACTATATTTAGAATCTACAAAAAAATTTTCACAAATCACTATTTTGCATCAACTTCAAATTCCTCACAGTTTAGCCACTATAGGTGCCTGAAAGTGAAGATTTAGTTAGAAAAAATTGGTTCAGTGTCTCGTTTGGCCAAAAATTGTAAACCAATATTGTGGGATCACCCCCATATAACCAAAAATGTAAATGCAACATAGTGTATGGAGCATTCAAAGGAGTTTTTATTAGTTCATGTAAGGTTTTAACTTAGGGAACACTGTGCCTAATGTCTCTAAGAGAGGACCAATCAAAGAATAAAATATTCACAAATAGGGGATGTAGTGTGTCGCATAAAGCCACTAAGAGGAATAAATGCTAAGAGAGATCATGCTCTTGAAGGACATCACACCTGATCAAACCACAAAGTGAAAGAAACATCGCATGAAATAAGAAGACTGCACCATGAAACATGAAAAATGCAAAAAAGAATAATGCCAATATATGACCCCACTTTAAAGAAATTGCTAAATACCATGTTGTGAGAAATTACTTTAAAGTAGAAAATGATAAATTCTAACAATAAAGAAGAAATGAGAGCTTATTCATAAATCCATATGCCAGGTGATATGTTTCATAATAAAGCTACATCATGAAAAAGGAAGAGAGGGGTAACCCCAAAAATGAAACTCTGAAACACATAAGGGGTCCATGGATTCTG
This sequence comes from Sequoiadendron giganteum, assembly GCA_007115665.2. Classification (NCBI taxonomy): domain Eukaryota; kingdom Viridiplantae; phylum Streptophyta; class Pinopsida; order Cupressales; family Cupressaceae; genus Sequoiadendron; species Sequoiadendron giganteum. The sequence continues at coordinate 865,894,814 of CM021100.1, forward strand.
GGTCAATATGTTCTTGCTACAATGTTTTTATAGAGCTTGGAACTATCATCATTCCCCAAATACTCATGGAACAAGAAGAATGACACAAAGAGAGTGAAAACAAAGAAAAACCTTTTGGGTCAATATGGAAGAGACCTAAAGGTATCGATGCCTTGTGTCATCCCCAAAAGTAAAACATGAGACAAATGAAAAAGATAAAGGAAAATATTTTGGATCAACATGGAAGAGACAGGAATGTAGCGATGCCTTGCATCATCCCTGAAAGGAAAACAAAAGACAAATGAAAAGGTAAAGATAAAGGTAAAAGATTTACGACATAGAGAAGAATGCATGTACAAATATAGGAATGTCACATAAATAGAGAGAGATCAAACAAAACAACACGTGGGATCATATTATGCACATACAATCACACACAAAACAAGAAAATAATGCAGGAGACTAGTAAGGCACATGTGAGTCAACCTATGAGCAAGTCATCCACATCCCAATCATGTTCATCACATATAGAAGGCAGACAACTAGCCAAAGGGACAATAGCAAGTGCTGAAATAGGGCCATCACCAAGTTCAACAATCTTCCTAAGAGAATTATCATGTAAGCTCATAGAAGAGGAAAACAATGTATTCAATTCATTATGCACCTCCTCATAAATTTTATAAATTTCCTCTTCATCATCTAAATTAATCACAATAGGAGGTCTAATGGTAATGTCCAAAGAATGGTTTAACTCCTGTTGTGGTTGTGGTATAGGATCTTTTTGTTTCGGCACAGAGGGAGACTCATCATGTATTGCTTCAGTCAAGTTTGGATTTTGATTGGATTTGTTGTTTGTTTCATTTAACCTTTGAGCAATAAAACGATGTCTACACCTATGCTCTCTAGAATTTCTATTTCTTTTAGTATGAATTTCAAGTTGTGTTTGTGTAGGAGAAGGTTTATCAACCATAGGTTTCTTTTATTCCCTAAGGGGAGGAACGAAAGGAACCATGGAAGGTTGTTCAATCACTTTATCTTTAGCTTTGTAAACTTGCTTTATCTTAGGAGACATGATGGGATTATTTTCATCATCTCTTGGTCTTTTATAGGAGATAGGAAAAGGATCTATCTTAGGTTGGTCTTGGTTGTTTGGAATGTCTTCAGGTTTGATCATGGTTTTGTCAAGGATTGTAGGCTCAATCATAGGTTGAGGCATGTTTTTAAGGGATAGTTTCTCTATCCATTTCACCTTGAACTTTTGGTAGGATTTTAAAAATAATTCCTCATGAGGCTTAATAGGTTCCATAGGGTCAGGCCAAAAGAAATCTAATAAAAATTTCCACAGGAAGACAAAGGGCTAAAGCCACTATGATGCACAGTAAAGATTTCATTGTCAAAGGGAAACTTTAAGAATTTATGCACAACTAAGGGGATGGCTTCCATGGAGCATAGCCTATTGGAAGAATTGAGAAGAACATCTTATAATGTAGCTTTTGTGTTTTCATTGATGTCACCATCTTATATGAGTTGCAACACCAAGTTTAAGTTCAAAGTTGATCTAGTATTCTGAACTGGTATGCAAGTATTATCCTTCGATATTTCGGTCTGCAATCCTCCTCTAGTGATTATCATTGCTTGCGGTTTTGGGAAATGGTTTTTGGATGTTGGAAGCTCGAAAGTTCAGAATCTCATGTGTTCAGGTGCTCGCACAACGAGTTGGAATTTATTGTTACATTTTTCTATTAGGTCTATCTTTGGCCAACCTAATATATAGTTGATGTTGTAATGGATTAATTTATGTGTTGTGGATGTATGTGTGACCTATCCTAGGTCCATGCCAACATCTTGTAGCATGCAACACGCTAGAATTGTTTTGGGAAATATTTTGTACATGCTTGAAGCCGATAGTAATCTTTTTGGTGAGTAAGGGATGCATCTAATTAGGCCGACCTCATTGATGCTTGTGGATGAGTTAGATATATATATTGGATAGTTTTGAGATTGAAAGGTGTGGAAGTAGTGTGGAAGGAATGAATGTGAATATGAATCAAGGCGAATATATGTCTACTAGTATGTGAGTTTACTAAGCATCAAAGGAACTGAATCAACACTTGTTAGGTGTAACTTTATCAATTCATATTATGGCTATAAGCCATTTTTTTATTATATCTTTGTAGGAAATGAGCCTCTCATTTTGGATAGTGAGTCTTGGCAGTGAGCCACCCTTTGTAATATATTATAATCAGTTATACTATATTGTGAGCTAATCCTCACCATGGTTTCCCATGTAAAAATCCTAGTGTTCATGTGTTGTGTTCTTTTATCTTCTGTTAATGCTCTTGCTCAGTCTTACTGTTATATGCATTGGAGTAGTTGGATGGATTTTGTTCAATAATTTTAAGAAGATACTGATTCACACCCCCTCTAAGTATCTTGGATATTCAAAAATTGGTATTAAAGCTTGTCTCCTCTAAAGAAGCCTAACATCTTGAGGAAGATCTCAAAGATTGAACAAACAGATGATAAAGAAGAACTCCAGACAGTTCTTGATGATCTTGACAAATCTGAAAAATGAAAACAAAGATCGGAAATAAAATCTTGATGAGGAAAATGAATGCATTCAAAAATTGAAAGAGAAATTGAGGAAATTCAAAGAAAGAAACAGAGAAGTAAGTGATCAATTAAAACAAGTAAATGAAGAGATCACTGGATTGAAGGTGCAAGTGGAGGAAAATAAGAGAATTGAAGATTTTCTAAATACAATGGTGCAAAGCAAGTTCAATGAATGCTCAAGGCTTGAACAAGAAGTGATAAACCTGATAACAGATTTGGAATTTTTTTTTTTTGTGAAGATAGCTTCAAAACAATCTCCACAAATCTTGATGAGTTGATTATAGGATGAAAAACAACTAAAGAAAAAGGTGGTTTGGGTCTAGAAGTAGGTGAAAGATCAAAAGATATGAAAACCTCAAACATAGTGAACAATCAAAAGACTCAAGGTAAAGGAAAACAGACAAAGAACTCAAGAAGCTTTACTAGGAGATCACCTACTAGACAACCCAATCCTCAAAGGTACCATCTTTCAATGGTGTTTGTTTTTCATGCAATAAAGTTGGTCAAAAGGAAATGGAGTGTAGAAGTAGAATAAACCAATATACCAGATCTTTCTCTGGACAATGTTTTGCATGCAAGAAAGTTCGACATAGAGCTAGTGAATGAAAAACTCAAATGATGAATTGGTTTAATGGAGGTAGAATGAATCAATATTTTGTTGGCTACTACTATACATGTAATAAGTTTGAACACAAATCAAATCAGTGTAGATCAAGGGTCAATGGAATTCAAATAAATCAGAAAAATGTTGTCTACTACAATTGCAATAAACCCGAACACATTTCAAGAGTATGTAGGAGTAAAGGTGGAAAGAAATCTAATCTGGTAAAGAAGAATGAACCAATGAAGAAAATTGACAAGAATGAGATTAAGCAAGAAATTAAAAAAATATGGAAAAATAAAGAAGAGCCAAAAACATAAAATGCGCCTGTGCCCTCATCCGGTGAAGACAATTCCATTGGGAATTAGACCCAGCATGGTCTTAGGGGGAGCTTTAATAGAAAATTGTTCAAAAACCTTAGATATTTGGCATCTCAATCTTTGGCACAATGATATGTTGTACAAAATGGATAGATAAATGTTATGCAAAAGGAACTAGAAGAAAATGTGCAGGCATGATCTTTTGTAGAGAAAATTAGGGGTTTTTATCAACTTTTTGAAATATGTCGCATTTAATGTGAATTAGGGCAGATTGTTGGTTTATAAAGTTGATTTGTAAGGAATTTTAATCACTTGTGCATTTGAAGAAAGTGGAGAGTGATTTGGACCATTCTTGAGGCGATTTGGAGCATGAGCTATGCAAACCCTGGATTTTGGTTTTTTGTGAATGAAAAAGGTATTTTACTCTTCTGTGTCATTGTGGGTTTGTGTGAATCATCTATTTGAAATCATTAGAGCTTGATTTGTTGAGGAACGGAAAATAATGTAGTCATAAATGTGATGGAAAGACCTAGACCATCTTATAAGAAATATTCTATGAAGGTTTTTGAAGACGACCCTTTGGGTACCTTCTCATTGATTCCTCATGGTGTCATGCCCACTGAAGACACTAGGATGTACATTCAAGTAAAAAATGAGGAATATGATCATAGAAAATTGATAGACATTTGGCAGAATGATCTCACTGGGGATAATTTCTTGATAAAACCCGAGTATTCAAATATTGTTGCAAAGAAGTTGGATTGAATGAATTCCTTTCCTAATTTCAGCTCCACTTTTGATGATAAATATGTTAAACCAACTCTTAGTAGAATGCATGCAATTTTTTTGTGGACTGACCGACCTCATCTTATAACTAAGGAAGTGATTAAGGAAGTTATCATACTTTGTGACATCAAACCGGTACTTGTGTTGAAGTCTATGAAGAATGAAGTGGTGATGGAACTCACTAGAGCTACATTTGATAGAAGGGATCTTACAATGAAGCCTATCACTAATCCTATTGTGAAGTATGCAACTATAATGATCAAACACAAAATTTACTTCACAAATAGATAAAATTCAGTGTCTACTACAACAATTTACACCGGTTATGACATGGCAGCTATAAGAGAAGGGGGATTTGCTACTCATGAGTTCTCTTCACTCAAAGATCCTGAGGGGGTGAACTTCTCTAGTTTACCTCAAAGGACAATGACGAAAGTTCTAGAACTAGAAAGACTAGGTCACAGAGATTCTCTAGACAAACCGACAAGCTCTCGGCAAAAGGATGTCAGCGCAGAATGTAGATCACAGTGCGATGTCACTGGTGTGTTGTACGGACCAAAAAGTAGGTTTATCTTAGAGAAAAGAAAAGTGACTACTTCTTCGGTTGCTAATAACTTCTAGAATGTAAGGAAATGACAGGAAGTGATAAAGAAACAAAATGTAGTAGAACTAGAATAGAGATGATAAAGACAAGGAGAAGAAGGGAAAGGAAAGGAAATACTTATGAATGTCTGAGTGATGAAGCCTCCAATGCATGAATCTCTTCAATACCTGCACACAGGAGAGAGAGAGAGAGAATGTTGGGGTTGTATAGTGGTTTGTCTCAGTCAAACCCCTATTTTGGTGGTCCCACCTCCATGGATAGCCAGATAAATAGAAAAGTATGGAATGAAGTAAAGACAAAAAGCACTACAAAATAGTGTTATGCTACTCAACCAAGTAATAGAGGAGAGGAGTGAAATCTTACCACCTCCGCCCAAAGCGCTCAAGTCTAGTGGGGGATAAAATGAGAGGAAATCATGTCTCTACTGCCATGGTGTTTCATTCCACACTTGCTCTATTGAAGTGATGGAGTGTTGATGTTGTTGCTATGGCGTGTAAAGTGTTGAGTGATGAAGTTGCTTGGAGCTTGTGAAGAGATGGTAGTACAGATTGTGAAGGGATTGAAGAGAGGATGTGAAGAGATCCAACTATGAAATGGAATGAGAATGAGTGAATATGAAGGAAAGAGGAAGAAAATGGCCATATTTGGGTCGATTAGCCAAAGAGGGTGTTACAAATCGACTCCCAATGGGAATGGTAACGCCTTTGGAGGATCCAGACATAGGAATTTGTCAAGGATGTTAGTGCGCCACACAAACGTCTGTGTGTTGTGAGAGCGTCCTAGATAGAAACACCCCCATTGACACACAAACAAGGTGCCAAGTGGAACAAAGACAATGGGCTTATGTGGAATTAAGCCTCTGAAGTTGTTTTTCTAAAGTGTTAAGGGACAAAAGGGAATTTGTGTTAGGGGTGCAAATCCATGTTCATACATTTTTCCCCCACTTTAGCGAGCATGAATATTGATGAGTACTTCGGTAAAGTAGATTGAATAAGTAGCAAAGTAAGAAAGACCTACACAAGACGACAATGTTAGAATATTAAAGGATTCAAGTCAGCAAAGTAAAAGATAGCTCAATGTAAGAGGTTGTCTCAGCACTATGCATTGTCCCCAAATTAAAGATACTAACTCATAGAGGAATTGTGAGATGAAGGAAGAAAGGTCATATACTTAGGATGAAGAAGATGTAGATCTTTGATCTGGTATATACAAGAGTTTAAGAATGAGAGAGTGATGAAATAAATCTCCGCTCAAGGAAGAAAACCTATACCACCGAGTAAGAGTGATAAAAGCAATCCCCGCTCAAGGAGGAAAACCCGTACCACCGAGTAAGAGTGATAAAAGAAAAATCTTCTTCGGAGTAGAGCCTGTATCATAGAGTAAAAGTGATAAAAGAAAAACCCACTTCAGAGTAGAGCTAGTATCACATAGTAAAAGTGATAAAATCAAAACCCACTTTGGAGTAGAGCTTGTATCACAGAGTAAAAGTGATAAAAGCAAAGCCTGCTTCAAAGTAGAGCCTGTATCACCGAGTAGACAGTCACACAAACCATTAGTAAGCTGGAAGAATTTCAAAGGGGTCACTCAGGAACCCTTCAAAAGGAAGGAGGGTCCACTCAAGGGATGCACTATTTAAAAAGTGAAGTCTAGCCAGGCTGCCCCCAAGCTAGACATAAGGATGTGAAGAAAGGTCTAGTTGGGCTGCCCCCAAGCTAGATGCCATAGAATTTGTTTGAGAGAAAAGATTTCAAAGGGGTCCCTCAGGAACCCTTCAAAATAAAGAAGGTCCACTCAAGGGACGCTACATTTGAAAGATAGAGAGAAGAGAGGGGTTCCTTAGGAGGACACACATCTCCAAAACAAGTAATCACTACCCCCAACGTACAGGGGAGGAGAACCACGCAAGATACTTAGAACAGGATAGAGGTAAACCTCGATATCACTTGTGCGAAGAAAATACAGGTGCATCATCAGGCACGTGGATCGTGAAGTTCTTTTGGTTTGTCCTTCAAGGCCTTACATTCACTACTGGAATGGCTAGGCACTCGATGGTATGCACAGAAAGAATGTTTTTCATGATCATGTTTATGATATTTCTTACATGTAGGAGAAGGAAGAGTGATCAAGTGGGATTTTAGTAGCCGCAACAAGATATTCTCTTGCTCTGACAAAGGTTGAGGAGCAGGAAGCAACCCTTTCTCTTGTGGAGAAGAGCTCTACTTCTTACAAGAAGAGGATATGAATATAGAAGACAAAGGATGATGGACCAATCCATGAGAAAGAGGTTGAGTAGATATTGCATCAACATTCAACTGTGGTTTCCATTCAAATCGCTCATTCAAGAAACCAAGCCCTAGATTGTGCTTGCGAGGCATGAATTATACAAGGACCTGAATTCCTTGTGCATTATGCCCACAATCTTTACACTCATAGCCATACATAGAGATGAGCTTAAAGCCAAGACCATAACGTTCTTGCAAATCATGAGAAGAAGGAGGATCCTCATAGAGAGCACTATTCTAGTAAGGGGGAACATACTCTTCTACAAGATCATCATCATCCTTCTTGATAGGACTATCAGCATTATCCTCCTTAGCAAAAGCGTAATCATCTTCCTCAGAAGGAGGATCAATACTCTGACCATTACAATTCACATTCACATTATCCCTGATATAGAAGGATGATCATCTTTGATAGCGGGTGTGAATGATGTTATCAAAGGGTCTAAGCGGATCAGGTCGACTTTATATTCCTGAATGAAGGAATTTGTAAAGTCTGAAGGACCCCAATCAACACCAAGACATGCATTCCTTTGAGAAGAAGTAGAAGGAATAGACTTAGTATTTCTCTCTTCGAAAGGATCTTCTTTAGGGATGTCTATCTCAAGAGTATCCTCTGTAGTAGGTACTTCTAGAGTAAACATTGACACACTAGAAGACACTATAGGAATAATATTAGGCACAACTAAAGCTTGACCAACAGCTGCCATCTCACACGAGTTCATAGCATCGGGGTCAACCCTGACTGTGACTACCTTATTATTACAAACAAACTTAATAGATTTATGCAAGGTAGATGGGACTACACCCATAGCATGAATCCACAGTCTACAAAGAAGAAGGTTATAAGGTAACTTCTCTGACATAACATATACAAGAGTGGGTAAGTGCACCAATCTGTGACACAATTTAGGTGCCAAATTGAAAAAACATTAAAAAAAACTTGAAATAATCCATTTGGCGCACGCCAAATGACTTTAAAGACATTTGGTGCATGCAAAACTACTTAAAATCCATTTGGCATGTGCCAAATGGCTTATTTGACATAAAAGCCAAAAATTGGGTTTCAAACCCTCATTTTGTCTTCAACCCATGGCTTGAGGAAGAAGATTTGAAGTCTGCAACTCACGCTCGCCAAATCACTTCCATTGTTTGCATCCTTACCTTGCCATTTTCCATGATGATGCCATCAACATGTCAGAGAGGTTGAAGATTGCAAAGAGGTATGTATTTCTATTCTATTTATTTTGAATTTGATTTAGAATACAAATTTAATAGATTTTTATAATAAAACTTTGTTCTAATTCTCAAAGAATGAATCTCCACCTCGAATCATTGAGAATTCATAATCACCCCCTCATGAAGAGCCTCCTATACAAGAACAACCTGAAATCCCTTCATCAATTCATAAGCATCCTCAAGGAACACAAGAAAATATTCAAAATCAAATTGAAAACAATAAAAGAGACACTCAAGAATTAATTGCAAGATTAACCGAGCATGCCAAAACCCACCCTTATAGGAGAGGGATTGTTGAATCATTGAATTCAATTGTAACTCATGTAGGAGAAATGCACGAGCAAATGAATTTTTGGTCAAATAAGAGGCATAAGATGAGACAATTATATGCTAGTGGTTTGTCATATGCAGATGTCAAAAAACTAAAAATGAGCAAAGCTGACTTGTGTGCCCTATTTATAGACCCAAAAACCAATGAAAATTTGTCCCATGCATGCAGGAGGTTCCTCATCCATTGGTTCCACCATGAATTAATTAAAAAAAAAAAATTTGAGCAGTGGTGGATGGTATTTGACCAACCTCCATGCAATAACCATGAGGTGTCACAATACTTTTTGAGGAAAATCTATTATGAGTTTGTCCTCAATAAAATTCTAAACTATTTTGACATCTTAGACTTTCATGGTAGAGGTGGGGGCTCCACACATGATAGACCTGCTGCATGATGCAATCCATAGTTGGTACAAAGAGCCTTGGGCAGACCCATGGTGGAGCATGTTGTTGTTCCTTCCATTGTTAAGGACAGTGTAGAGGTGGACACAATGAAGTCAATTGGCTCACTCACCTAGACCATTTTACAGTGTGCTAGTCCTCTAGTAGAGTTTGGTGTGGAGGAGACGTGTAGGCCCCGAGCTCCACCCCACCATTGTGGCACTTGTGGTGTTGTTTGCACATACAATTATCAGGGTGATCGTGATGCAACTACATAGCCTACGTTAGTTGCAGAGCTGATGGCTTTCATAGATGATATTCTGAATGATACATTCAATATTGACACTCAGGTAAAATTTAGCAAGTTATTTTAATGTTGTTTATTAAAATATATTTTGAAATTTAAGAATAATTAAATTAGTAAAATTTTGATATGATGAAATTTTAGGGTCGCACTGTTCATGAGGGATGCTCTATTCCTACAGACCCTTATACATTCTCGACGATGAGTCCACAGGTATGAAACTAGTATTAAAGATATTATTATTGCATTTGAATAGTTGAATGTTCTATTTGAATGTTTGTCTCATAACATGCTTCAGATTTCAAACAGTTTCTTGGTGCACCTTCTTCCTCCACACCTCGCGATTCATATCCTCAAACAATGTACACTCAGGTAGCCTTTATTCATTAATGGTGTTGTAAATCTATGTTAGCTAGTTTTCATAATTTTGCGTATATACAAATCTAAAAAATTGATGAGAAACACAAACATTGCATTCAAGTATTCCTTGATCATGTCACATTATGTTCTCCTAATTCACTTTTTGTTCCTTTATTCCTTCCTAATCCCTTACCATTAACATTTAATAGTTCACCCTATTTTCCATGATCCCCTACTAGCCCATCTGACTAATATCTTCTAGTCCATGATATGTGTCATTATGTCCTACTCCCATCTTATTGTACCCATTATTATATCACCCTAGATGTTCCATGATCCTCTATGTTCCACCCTATGTTCCTTTATATCATCCTATGTTATACCATATTTATCCACGTTTCATCCTAGATAACTCTTCTCTAGTATTGCTACACACAGGTCAAGTTCGCACTTCATGTACTATAGTCAAACCCTAGACACCTTCTAATTCACCCTATGTTGCATTATTCCCTAATAATCACATCCCATTAACCTCAAATTTTCCACCCTATATTTTTTTATCCCATCCTAGCCCATCCCATCAATCTATACTAGTCAATCCTATGTTCCATTAATCCCTTTGGTGCAGGGGCACCACTCTTTTCTCTGTTTCTTAATTAAGTGTCTGATTGTGGTGCAGGAGCACCCATCGGTCTAAGGGACCTAGAATCATTTGTTATGTTTTTTTTCTTTGTTTAATGCTGGAATAAGGACTCATGGACCATTTCATTGCTTTGTAATAGGTCTCCTATGGATTTGGTGGAGTTTTGGTCTTGATGACCAACTTTTTGTACAAACAAGGTCTCTTTCCTCCTTTGTAAGTCTAGTGCATTTTGGAAAATTAAGAAAAAAGGATGCCTTGATGTAGCTAGACACCTGAGAGGAGACATATTTTTCATTTTGATGAGTTTTGGATTCCTTTCACACAATTTGGAGGTATCTTTGTAGTCGAGTTGGTGAAAGTTGGCTAAATTGCCTTAATTAGGCATTAAAGAGTAAAAAATGAAGTCTTTTTGTGTTTCCAATGGCCAATTGATTCAAATTTCAGTTGGAGAAAGTTGGAGGAGATTTTAAAGCTTCATATATTCCTCTCTTGGTCGAGGCAAGGCTGTTCTTGAAGTTGGGAAGAAGTTTTCAATAAAGAGTTTGCTGATTTATGTGTTTTCTTGAAGAAATTGTTGATCCCGTACTTGGTACGATCTATACATGTTGTTTCATTCTCAAAGCCTATAATGGGTGGATAGGTAATTGAATAATATTTATTTTTTTATTGGAGTGGTTATATTTCATTGAGTATCGATGGAGATATCTTAGTTTTACTCTTGGGTGGTCTGAAAACCCTCAAAATCAGGGTTATGAGTGAATTATGGGTGTTTCTTCAATCCCCACATTATAGAGTTGATAAATCCTAGTGGGATGGAGGGTATATGCCTGTAATATTATGTCCTCAATTTATTGGAGAATAGAAGGCTCATTGGAGGAAGTGTTGTGAGACTCTTTGCTTGACATCTCTATGTGGCAAGCCTAATTAAAAAGCAAAAAAGTGAGTTTTGCTTGGTTTCTAGAAAAACTGTTTGGGGGGCACTTAGGAATGATGGTAATAGGTGTGGAAAACCTATAGGATTTTTTTTTTGGGCTTTGGGGTGAAGGGGAGAGCCAATATAGTCAAGACCCAAGTGTAGGTCTATGATTGAGGCCTCTTGGAGTAGTGGTAGAAAAGGTCATTGCGAATTATGCCTTGATAGTCAAGAGGAAAGGTTTTGGAACTTTGTAGGGGTCCATGTGGGGTGTCTAAATCCATGGGTTTTATTTCTTTACATTCCTCCATGTGGTTTTTATTCTAACTATCCTACCGGGTAAGGGCTACAAGCCTTAAGAGGGAGTGAGCTCTAAATCACTATAGTGATAGTTGTTTGTTGAAACCTAAGTGCTAGAGGGTTGTTGAACCTTTTTTTGTCCTAATGTGACATGATCCAAATTATTTCAAGCTTTTTGGGTGGTATGAGTTGTGAAACCTAGGTGTGTAGGGGCTGATCACTTGAAGAATAATGGATTTTATGACTCCTTGTAAGAGTATTTGAGAGAAGCGTTGAATTGGATTGTCTTTGCCATCATAGTTGTGTGCTTACCTTCCCTGCCACTCTGCATCAGATAGGCAAGGTGCCTTAGGATGTTTTATTTGCATCCTTGAGTCTTAATAATGTCCAATGTGACCATTCTATTGTAATTGATCAACTTTAAGGGGCTTTTGTATTCATCTTGTAAGGTTTGCAAATCATGTGGAAGGAATTCTCAAAGTTGACAAGGGGTGTCAAGGTAGATAGGATGATGTTTTCTTGAGTAATTCATGATTTATTAGTTGAATAAAGTCTCAATAGACTATTTGTAATAGTTTAGGTGTTTAAGAGGGTCTAGGAAAATATAAAGAGTCAAAACTTGAAAGTGCTAAATTTTGTGAGTTGCATAAATGCAACAAATTTGTAATGCAATGGTCATGAGAGGTTTTAAAAGTAGTTCTAAGAAATTTTGGAATTTTTTTGATGAGGAGAAGCCTTTAAAAAGGCATGACAACTCGTTTTGTAACGTTGGCTTGAAGTTTGAAGCATTGGCAATAAGAATATCTATGTTTTTCATCAATTTTTTTATTTTTCTTGTCATTTGCAAGCCAGTACGAGCCCGTACAGATTCATTGTGCCATGTAAATCATTTTACTTTGTGGTGGTAAGTTTTAACAATCTTTTGGAACAATTTTGAGGGAGATCCATTGTGATTTGTAGCAAATATCCTTGTTTTCTTGTGACAGGCCAAAGACACACTGTTTGAGGGTTTTGTAACCAAAATCATGATTTAAGGTCCCTTCCACCGATTGTACCTACTATAACTAGTAAAATGGGCCCTAGGGAGTTTGAGTAGGTTGTAGGCTGCATGATTAGAGTTGTGGAGAAGGAACTAAGGAGATAAACCTACTATCTTGATGAGTTTTGTGAAGAAAAACACATGAAGATGGAGCCTTGGGTCTAAGGTTTGTGGAAATCAATGAGAGTGTGGAGTTTTTTCCATTTTTGAGCATATTGGGGTTAGAATATATATGTCTAAGTCGGTGGCATGGTCTGGGAGGTTGTGCAAGTGGGACTTTGAATAAACCCTCTTAACTTGGCATGAAATTGATAGTTTTGGAGTTTGCTATGTTGGAGGAGTCAAACCTAGGTGTTGATTGTGGTTTTAGAGGTTTGAGGGCATAGAAAATGCATCCCCAAGGTTTCAAGGGTCTGTTTTAAGTTTAAAAGTATGTTGCTTTGTACATCTGGCCTAATTCATGGCCTAGGACAACGCTGAGGGTCTAATTTCAAGGGATTGGTCCAAAAGACTTGTATCTGGTTAAGAGATATGTTGTATAACTCTGAAATGGGTATCTGAATCCATCTTCTAATTGTCAAGTGTTTTGGAAAGCATGGGAGTTAAAAGCCAAAAATTGAGTTTACACTACTGCTAGGTTACATGGGTGAAAGTGAGAAGTTAGACTCCCAATTGTTGTCAAGCTTTGAGGATTGTTTGGATAACTCTGATAGGCCATTTTAATCTTGTTAGATGTGTCTTGAATACAAGCTATCACTTTGAATTATTTTGAGCCTCCTCTCTACATTACCCTCTCTTATTTCACCTTATGTTCCATGATCCCCTCTTGGTCTTTATACCAACATGATACCTGAGATATTTTTTCATTTGCAGATGTTGACAAGAGATAGCCCTAGTGATGTTGGTGGAATGATGGACCATGGAGTTGTTGTAGCAATAGACAGTTCTGATCCATTGAGAGAGGTATGGAATAGATTAGTCGATTTGACATTATATTTGCTCTTTTATGGTCTATTATAGAAAATTTTCATGATACTTTTATGTAGTTTAATTTCTATCTTCATGGTTGCTATAGGTGGTTGTCACTCCAGATCGTGGATGTGGTGATGTTGTAAATGTGCATGATGACTATATGTATGTGGTAAGTGATTATATATTTTGTTATATGCCATTCCACAATTCAATTTCTATGTTTTAACATCTTTACTTTTAATTGTATCTGTTGAAGGTCTAGAGTGAAGAGAGGGGGACTAGCAAGTGTGTTCAAAAGACAAGAGAAGCAATAGTCACTCCATCCAACTGAATTTCGAAGGCGGCACAAGATCTATTTCCTTCCCCTAGAGGGAAATGACTATGTATTAGTGTTGTTTGTTGTATGCCTATGTGGCATTTTGGAACATATGTTTTGTACTATCAATATATACGTGATATTTTATGTCCATATGGCTCCTTTGTACTAAGCCTATATGGTTTTTTTGGATATATTGTATATAATTTTATCAGTGTATATCATTGTATAGCCTTTCAGGTTTTTGATTAAAGAAAATCTTATTTTGCTACTGCTATTCTTGAATGATGTTATCATGCGTATCGTGTAAGTTGTATGCTTGAATTTTGTAGGCATGGATTTTTTTTACATCTAATGCTTAATTAATTACTGTTGAATGCTCAATAAGCCCCATCTAAAACATATTGTATAAATAAGCTCCATTCGTGGTGGTTTGTATCCTTTGGAATGCTTCAATTACTTGTGCCTCACTTATTCACATGTATGCTTCAATTATTCACATGTATACTTCACCTATATTGTGTGTATTCACGTATATGATTCATGCTTCCAATACATAGCAGAAAAAATCTTTTGGGGAAAAATTTGACAAACCAAAAGTATAATACTTTGTGAAAAAATCGAGAAAAATTGTACAACAAAAGATAAAAACATTTTCTTTTAAATTGAAAGGTATTTCCATAGGATATAGAGATATAGAGAGCAAATAAAATAAATATTTTAACTAATGAATTGTAAAAAATGGATTTTTGTAGTTTATATTCATATCGTTGATTACATTGCATTGCACATCTTTCAAAGTCAAAGCATTACTTCACTTTGCATAAATAATAAGTAGATGCTGATAGATGATGAAATTTCAATTACAGTATAGTTTGTACAAAGTCGACCTAAGTAGTTATGTAATTTCTTCACATTGCATAACTAATAACTAGGAGCAGCTGCCAATTGCATTTTATTATCATGGCATTTTATGAGACCAAATTTCTTTGAGGTATTTTTTCAAATAGTTCCTTGCCTTGTCTATGTTACAAAATTTTTCATACATGTCTACCAAAGACTCTTCTCAAACAATTCATTGCCTTGTTGCTATGGCTAAAATCCTAAAACAAGTGATTTTGAACAAGCTATGGATGCTTTGAAAATATATATCAAAAGCATAATAGTAAGCAATAGCATAGACAAGGAAGTGAACTGTTTGAAAAAATGCATCAAATAAATGTGGTGATGGAATGCCATGACAAGCCATAGACAAGGCAGTGAACTAGTTCAAACGATGCCTCAAATAAATGTGGTCTCATGGTGACAAAATGTTTATAAAGTCATTTTTACACACTCAACTACTTGCATTTGACAATTTTTCCCCCAAGCGAGAAATCGTCATCACGGGAAAAGGCCTCTTAGATAGCAAAAAATGAGAGAGGTTATTGTAGAGGGGCCCAACATGATCCCATAGGCTTGGATGAGAAGTTTCCAATTGTTACAGTGTCTGAATATGATCATGTTGAAGTTCACAACCATTTTGCACTTTGGACCCTTAAGGGATCGATCTGGTTGAATGTAGCTCGAAGTGATTTTGTGTGTTTGGGTGCAAAAGAGGACCATGGCTAGCATAAAACCTCTTATTCAGATGCATTGGAATAGTTTGTTTGGTCACACGAGTTGTAGAACGAAAGTTGCACCACTTTGCAACTTTCAACTACTTTCATTTGACAACTTTTTCCCTAAGTGAAAATTCACCACCACGGGAAAAGGCCTCTGAGATAGAAAAAACCAAGAGAGGTTATTGTAGAGGGGCCAAACTTGATCATGTAGGATCTGATGAAAAGTTTCTAAGCATCACGGTGTCTGAGTAATAGCATGATAAAGTTCACAACCATTTTACACTTTGGACCCTTAAGGGATCGATCTCGTTGAATGTAACTTAGAGTGATTCTGGATGTTTGGGTGTGAAAGAGGACCATGCCTGGCAAAAAAATACCTATTTCGATGTGTTGGAACAGTTCTTTTGGTCACATGAGCTGCAGAACAAAAGTTGCACCACTTTGCAACTTTCAACTACTTTCATTTGACAACTTTTTCTCGAAGTGAAAATTTTCCACCATAGGAAAATGCCTCTGAGATAGAAAAAGCTGAAAGAGGTTATTGTAGATGGATCCAACATGATCTTGTAGGATTAGAAGAGAAATTTCTAAGCGTCATGGTGTCTGAGTAATAGCATGCTAAAGTTTGCACCCATTTTTGACTTTGGACCCTTAAGGGATCGATCCAGTTGAACATAGCTCAGAGCAATTCTGTGTGTTTGGGTGCAAAAGAGGATCATGCATAGCATAAAAATACCTATTTAGATGCATTGGAATGGTTTGTTTGGTCACATGAGCTGCAGAACAAAAGTTGCACCACTTTACAACTTTCAACTACTTGCATTTGACAACTTCTTCCCCAAGTGAAAATTCACCACCACTTGAAAAATGCCTCTGAGATAGATTTTTCCAAGAGAGGTTATTGTAGATAGGTCTAATATGATCTTGTAGGATTAGATGATAATTTTCTAAGTATCACAGTGTCCGAGTAATAGCATGTTGAATTTTGCAGCCATTTTGCACTTTGGACCCTTAAGGGATCAATCTGGTTGAACATAGCTCGGAGTGATGCCGCATGTTTGGGTGCAAAAGACTACCATGCCTAGTATAAAAATACCTATTTGGATGCATTGGAATGGTTTGTTTGGTCGCACGAGCTACAAAACAAAATTTGCACCATTTTACAACTTTCAACTACTTGCATTTGATAACTTTTCCCCCAAGTGAAAATTTTTCACCACAAGAAAATGCCTTCGAGATAGAAAAAAATAGAGAGGTTATTGTAGAAGGGCCTAACATGATCTCATAGGATCAGATGAGAAGTTTCTAAGCATCACCGTGTCCAAGTAATAGCATGCTGAAGTTCACAGCCATTTTGCACTTTGGACCCTTAAGGGATCGATTCGGTTGAACGTAGCTCAGAGCGATTCCGTATGTTTGGGTGCTTAAGATGACTATTACTAGTGTAAACGTACCCACCCAGATGTGTTAGAACAATCCAATTGGTCACACAAGCTGCAAAATGAAATTTGGACCACTTTGCAACTTTCAACTACTTGTAGTTGACAACTTTTCCACGATTGAAAATTCTTCACCACAAGAAAATGCCTCTAAGATAGAAAAAATAGAGAGAGGTTATTTTAGATGGGCCCAACGTGATCCCATAGGCTTAGATGATAAGTTTCTAAGCATCACAGTGTTTGAATACTAGTATGTTGAAGTTCACAACCATTTTGTACTTTGAACCCTTAAGGGATCGATCTGGTTGAGAGTAGCTCGAAGGAATTTCGCATTATTGGGTGCGAAAGAGGACCATGCCTAGTGTAAATGTACCCACCCAGACGAATTGGAAAATTACATTTGGTTACACGAGCTACAGAAGGAAAGTTGCACCACTTTACAACTTTCAACTACTTGCATTTGACAACTTTTTCCCCAAGTGAAAATTCGCCACCATAGGAAAATACCTCTGAGATAGAAAAAAATTGAGAGAGGTTATTGTAGAGGGGACCAACATAATTTTGTAGGATTATATGAGAATTTTGTAAGCATCACGGTGTCTAAGTAATAGCATGCTGAAGTTTTCAGCCATTTTGCACTTTTGACCCTTAAGGGATCGATCCTGTTGAATGTGTTGGGGATAAGGAGTTCGGTTTGTCATCAATATAGGAATCTAAGATAGTAGTGCCTTAGTGATTTCAATTCAAAATCACCCCAAAGACACACACAACTATACCATAAAGTAGAAGCAGGCACAAAGTACCCCCCATTGATCCTCTGAGAGAAGTAAATGCAAAATAATTAATAGTTTCAACATAAATAGATAACCATGAAAGACAAAGCAATATTGACACACAGATATATGTGGGGAAAACCCTTTTAGGTAAAAACCCCCACACTCCAAAAGATCAAGCTATTGTATTATTTAGCAACAGAAAATAGTTACAATACAATATCAGGCTCAAAGCCTATACAGGAGTCACATCTTGTTCAACTAGAGAATACAAGAAATAGCAACAATCAGAACCTTTATATAGTTGCAATGTCATTTAGTTGACATACTACATAGATTCCCTTCAGCTCCTCAAGAATGACTGTCTCAGCCAGCCTCTCGACCAGCACAACCCCAAGGCCTCACAAGTTCACATTGTACAGATCCGAGAGACAGTATGTTTGTAGTTACAATGCCTTAGCATACTGCTCGAACACACTCTACGCCTCTCTCTATACAAGGCTCTCTCTCTTTCAATGGATCAACCTCATAACCATCACCTTTTTGTTTACATATATTAATTTATATCTTTGAACGAGCCATACATCGCATTTAATGATCCAACCAATCATTGACCCTTAGGTTCATGCATTGAACAGCCAGGCACGCATCCGAACTACACAGATTGCATCAAGCCACCAAGGAAATAAATCCATCACCTTAATCGGGTTCTATTTCCATGACCTGTAATAACTATCAATACCTCTTTGGTCTTCGGTCAATCATATGCTACCAACCTACCACGTGTCACCTTCACATTCACTAATCGCTCTGACAGAATCGGTCCAGCTCGGTCAACTGAGCTTTGAGCTCATCTGAGCTCTTACTGCATTACCACCAAGCTCAATATTACATGTTGCGGTATGGCAGTGAGCTCAATCGAGCTCACCCCACCATCTACCGCGCTACCACTACCTCAGCCGATCCACCTCGTGGTATAGCGATGAGCTCATCCGAGCTCATTGATGACTTCACCGAGCCCTATCTCGCCTTCCTACCATGCTACTGCAGCCCCGTTGTCTTTGCCTCATGGTATGGCGGTAACCGCCCAGTAGACTGTCAGCGGTCATACCGTGCTACTGCTGAGACCGCCAGGACTCACTATGGTAGAGTGGTAATTGCAGCCACCGTGGTCAGCCAACACACTGCCCATGGTGTGGTGGTACCTGCCAGCCCACACTGTAGGTGGCTTACTATGGCCACCACAGTCACTCCGAAAACTGACTACGGTAGGGTGGTAACCACCAGATGACTGCCAGTGGTCTTACCGCGGCCACCGTGGTCACTCCGAGCACCGACTGCGATAGGGTGGTAACTGCCAGCACTGACTGCAAGCCATCCTATCACCGTCAATTGCACCACCGTGGCTTAACCGATCACTGCTGATGATACAACGGTAAACATATTCTACCACTCAGCCACTCACTAGGCAACCGCACCACCAAGGAAAGAATAGGGACTGGTATGGTGGTAAAGGCCACAAACATGAAGAAAATGCCTAAGTCTTCAATGGAAAAGACCAAAAAGTTAAGGCAAACTTTCCCAACAATCTCCCACTTGTCGAAGACTTTTAGGCTTCCTCCAAAAAATTGAACAAGGACCACAAAAATGTTCTCATGCTCCAAACAAGACCCCTGCAATGACATTCAAAAAATTTCCACCATCTCAGGCTGCAACTCCAAACATCCAACATAGGAAAAGGAACAAGCCAAGGCGTATATGCACTAGTCTCAGGAATGAAAGAAAATGACCCTTCAGGTGGCAAAGGAAAAATAGCAGCAAACAACAAGGCACCACATGAAAATAGAAAGAGAACCATTCTCTAGAACAAGAACACCAATAAGCCAAAATAACAACTAGTGACCTGACTGTCCTCATCAAATTGATCAAACCCACGTGACTAAAAACCAGCACCCACAGCTTGTGCTGAAACATCCAACCACCCATAGCTCAAAGGTATGATAACCTGTAGCAGACTCATGCCATCATAATACCACCAATCTCAGTAGCAAACAAGCACCCTATGTCAACCAGTTGTAGACCAAACATGTCAAGGTACTCCCACTGCAAGGGAACTATCTAGATGAGTGAAATCAAAGCACCATCACAAATGATCCAAGAATACCAAGTCCACCAAACCCTGCATATTGAAGAAGTAACCATGTAGTTACAAGGGAAACCCACTCTGATCTACACAACCTGCAACCACCTGCTGGAAGAAATGTTTCTCTCAACACCTTCCACCATTCTTCCAAGGTCCTCCAAATCTGACTAAAGAAAGAGGTCACAAGAACCTACGCATCATCACCAAAGTGACAACACATGACCACAAAAGGCCACCACGGCTCCACAAAAACATCTTACATCTTAAGTCAAGAACATTCAGGAAAAAAAGACTAGGTTAGAGAGAAACAACAAAATAGAACATACCCTTCTACAAATACTTCAATATGCCAGTTGTGACAAGAATGATCTTCTTCACATCCCAAAGGGAAAGCCTTAACAACACCCAACAACACCATGGATGTAAGCATCAAGAAGATCAGACTAAACCATACACCATCTCTTGTTAGTCCTCAAAAGCACAAGGAGATACACAATGATATCCATCTTCCATTATGAATCCTCCAGAATCTTAAAATAGCAACTCAAGATTCATACCAATGAAAGATAAAGCATAACACACCTGAAAAGTATAATGGGAAAATACTTTTCATAGGAACACTGCTAAGAAGAACAAGGAGAAAAGAAAACATGATCCTCCAAGATATACAAGTCACCGTGACTTACCCAAGAGAATTCTCCTTCAATGTCTCTATTGAATTTGCATTCAACCAAGGTGTAGGATTCTCGAACTTTTAGCTGTAACAACAACATTCACAAAGGAATTTCAGCCTCACCTTATTCTCCATGCAACCATGAGCATCGGCAACTTGTCATCTCATGCTAACTCCAATCTGGAATACTGCAGCAACCTAGGAATAGGAACTTATGATGACACCATGATCTATACATCCCCCTTCGGAGATACCAAGCTTCAAGTGAACAAGCTATGGTCTCAAGAGCAAAGAAAAATGCCAAAACTCTAAGAAAGAGTAACCATGACATAAAACAAACAACTCTAAACCAAAACCAACATCACTTATCAAGCACCACCACCAACTCAGCCACAACTTACAATGTCTTCCATGGCTCCAAGATGTTGCACACCTTCAAATAGTGACCATGCAGATGTGAAAGAACACAAAAACTACATGACCAAAGAAGGACACCAGTCATTGCTAAAGCTCCCACTGCAACATGACACCAAGCTTTCCAAGCACCATGATTGACCATATCATCACTATCAAAAGCTTACACTAACCAGTGAAACGAGCTCTTCATGACAACGTTACTCTCATGCTATAGGTCCCCATAACTGACTATTCAGGTACTCAGAATGACATTCACCTTCTCATCTCAAAACAACCACGCTAATGCACAAGTGACCACTAACAAGGTCAGCTAATAGATCTACAATAGCACAGAAGCAATCACATGGATATAGATAGTCCACTCCCGAGTTGTCTCATAACAGTCAATAGGTAGCTTATCTATCAGCCACACAACTCAAAGATCCACTTCAAATGACAACCCTGCAAATCTATTATCACACTAGAAAACTACAAAACTAAGATCACAAAAAGAACAACCATGTAGACAACCATGACTCAAACACCAGATCTGATTTATCAATCACGTCCACAACTCAAGCACAATAGTCCAAGCAACCATTAAGCACACACCATAGGAATTATGAATGAGTAAAACACATACCAACACTCCTATGCAGAGAAGACATCACACCTCCTCTAAGACATGTCAAGCTGCAACTATCTCATCCAATCACACCCCAAAAGCCAGGATTTGGAAAATAGAAGGCAACAACTCCACACAACACAACTTTTCCTTGACCATGTAAAACCTGCAAAACCACAGTGTTTATAAAACACCCACGCATCTCCATCTTCATTGCTCATCTAGACAACTTAGAAGTCTGCACACAACCATCATGGTTAACCAGAACAATGAAAGAACATGAAAATGAAACATAGACTTTTTAGGAAAGTCTACACAAAACCTTCAGAGCCAAAGACAAGAATCTGAACCATGAAAGTGCAAGACATAGACACATAGGAACAACAGGTCCATTTTAGACCAGTTCCAATGCCACAGTCATGCAAAAACAAATGAGAGAGCTAGGCTATCTAGAAGTTGCAGACCACCAAGGTCACTTCATAGCCTCCATGCAATCAAAGCAATAGAGAATAAAATTCAGTGCTAATTCAAAACACTTAGCATAAGCTAAATACTCCATGGATGAACAACAACACAAGCAACTCCATACCACCAGGGAGCCTCTCACACAAACACCCAGTATGAAACCACGCTTCGCTGCAACACAACCATAAGCACATATCACACCCTTTGCATCAGGAACTTTGTTACCAGCCAGGAGCTTCAGATCACATTGCCACAACATAATCAAATCCATACTTCTCCAATGTCTTTCAAACTATGTGTTGAAACAATAAAGCATACACTTCCACTCATTCACCAACCGATTTCTCTAGACTTCCTCAACCTTTCCAGGCTAATAAATCATCATAGGAGGAAACCTAGAACTTCAGCAACTAGGAGAAGACTTTGATACCATTGGTTGGTATCATCAAGCCTCAACCTCCTTCAAACATGCTTTGATACCACTTGTTGGTATCATGAGCAACAAGCTACTGGATCTGATACCACTTGTTGGGGATAAGGAGTTCGGTCTGTCATCAAGATAGGCATCTAAGACAGAAGTGCCTTAGTGATTTCAATTCAAAATCACCCCAAAGACATAGACAATTGTACCATAAATTGGAAGCAAGCATAGAGTAGCCCCCATTGATCCTCTGAGAGAAGTAAACGTAAGACAATTAATAGTTTCAACATAAACAAATAACCATGAAAGACAAAGCAATATTGACACATAGATATACGTGGGGAAAACCCTTTTGGGTAAAAAACCCCACACTCTAAAATATCAAGCCATTGTATTATTCAGCAACAGAAAATAGTTACAATACAATATTAGGCTCAAAGCCTATACATGAGTCACATCTTGTTTAATTGGAGAATACAGGCAATAGCAACAATCAAAACCTTCATGTAGTTGCAATGTCATTCAATTGACATACTACATAGATTCCCTTCAGCTCCTCAGGAATGACTGTCTCAGCCAGCCTCTCGACCAACACAGCCCCAAGGCCTCACACATTCACATCTTTCAGATCCGAGAGATAGTGTGTTCGTAGTTACAATGCCTTAGCATACTACTCAAACACACTCTACGCCTCTCTCTATACACAGCTCTCTCTGTCAATGACTCAACCTCACAACCGTCACCTTTTTGTTTACATATATTAATGTATATCTCTGACCGAGCCATACATTGCATTCAATGATCCAACCAATTGCTGACCCTCAGGTTCATGCATCGAACAACCAGGCATGCATCTGAACTAGACAAATTGCATCGAGCCACCTAGGCAATAAATCCATCACCTTAATCAGGTTCTATTTCCATGACCTGTAATAACTGTCAATACCTCTTTGGTCTTCGATCAATCAGATGCTGCCAACCTGCTACATGTTGCCTTCACATTCATCGATCACTACAGAATCGGTCTAGTTCGGTCAAGCTCGGTCCAGCTCGGTCTGGCTCAGTCAACTGAGCTCAAAGCTCATCTAAGCTCTTACCGTGCTATCGCCGAGCTTAATATTACCTATCATGGTATGGCAATGAGATCAACCGAGCTCACCCCACCATCTACCATGCTACCATTGCCTTAGTTAATTCGCCTCACGGTATAACGGTGAGCTCTTCGAGCTCATCGACGACTTCATCGAGCCCTATCTCGCCTTCCTACCGCACTACCACAGCCCTATTGTCTTTGCCTCGTGGTAAGGCGATAACCGCCTAGCAGACCGTCAGAGGTCATACCGCGCTACCACTGAGACCGCCAAGACTCACCGCAGTAGAGTGGTGACTGCTCTAGCAGACCGCTAGAGGACTAACCGCAGCCAACACACTGCCTGTGGTATGGCGCTAACCACTAGGCCACACCGTAGGTGGCTTACCACGGCCATTGCGGTCACTCCGAACAATGACCATTGTAGGGTAGTAACCGCTAGATGACCGCTAGTGGTCTTACCATAGCCACTGCAGTCACTTCGAGCACCGACCGTAGTAGGGCGCTAACCGCCAATTTTGACCACCAGCCATCCTGTCGTCGTCAACTGCACCACCACGACTTAACCGAACAATGCCCGTGGTATAGTGGTAAACATCTTTTGCCACTTAGCCGCTCACCATGCAACTGCATCACCAAGGAAAGAACAGGCAGTGGTATGGTAGTAAAGGCCACAAACATGAAGAAAACGCCTAAGTCTTCAATGGAAAAGACCAGAAGTTGAGGCAAACTTTCCCAACAAAACGTAGCTCAAAGTGATTTCGCATGCTTGTGTGTGAAAGAGGACCATGCCTAGTGTAAATATACCTATTCAGATGTGTTGGAATAGGTCATTTGGTCACATGAGCTGCAGAACGAAAGTTGCACCACTTTACAACTTTCAACTACTTGCATTTGACAACTTTTTCCCCGAGTGAAAATTTGCCACCACAAGAAAATGCCTTTGAGATAGAAAAAACTAAGAGAGGTTATTATAGAGGGGCCCAACATGATCCCATAGGCTTAGAACATAATTTTATAAGCATCATAGTGTCTAAATACTAGCATGCTAAAGTTCATAGCCATTTTGCACTTTGGACCCTTAAGGGATCGATCTAGTTGAACGTAGCTTGAAGCGATTTCATATGTTTGGGTGCAAAATAGGACCATGCCTAGCATAAATGTACCCACTTGGACACTTTGGAAAAATCCATTTGGTCACATGAGATGCAGAACAAAAGTTGCACCACTTTGTAACTTTCAACTACTTGCATTGGACAACTTTTTCCTTGAGTGAGAATTCCCCACCACAAGAAAATGCCTCCGAGATAGCAAAAAATGAGAGAGGTTATTGTAAAGGGGCCCAACATGATCTCATAGGTTTAGACAAAGATTTTTTAATCACCATAGTTTATGAGTAATACCCTATCAAATATTTTTTCCCTTTTGCACTTTGGACCCTTAAGGGATCGAAAAGTTGAACCTATCTTAGAGCGATTGTGCTCTCTTTTCAATGGAATTTGGTGGGAAAAAGACTTAACTCCATTTTAGTTATAGTTTGGTTAT
Source organism: Sequoiadendron giganteum (assembly GCA_007115665.2). Lineage (NCBI taxonomy): Eukaryota > Viridiplantae > Streptophyta > Pinopsida > Cupressales > Cupressaceae > Sequoiadendron > Sequoiadendron giganteum. The sequence continues at coordinate 865,919,967 of CM021100.1, forward strand.
ATTTCAAGTGATTTTGTGCATTTTAGAAGCCAATTACTAAGGGTCAGTTTGTTTACCTTGTTTTAAGGGTTTTGAGTGCATTAAAATGCAATATTAAGCCTTCCACCCACTGTATGTTACCTTTTGGCTTGTTGTGACTTTACCTTTGGTCATCAAGAAGGGAGGATTTGATAATTTGTAGGGGCATCCATTTTTTGTTCAAATTCAATGGTTTGGGTGTAGTACAAGCTTGTATGTGGTTTTTGTCTTGGTTGTCCTATCGGGCAGTGCTACAAGGGTTAAGGGTAAAAGATGCCTAAAGGCTAGAGCGATGAGAAAATGGAATTCCTTAGGTGCAAGTTATGGTGTTATGTCCTGGAGTGGTTAGGAGAAACATGGTCTAGGGTAACAAATCTGGTCTAAACCTCTGTCTCAGTTTGATTGGCCAAAATCCCATGTCAAGTGGCAAGGTTACCCTATTGTGAGTTTGGTGAATTGATGTCCAAGTGGGCATATTTGAGAGAAGTTGTGTCATCTCTCCTATTTGGTTGATCCACTCTGCATCATGGTTCTTATTTGGAACAGTCTCATTAGGTCCCCTTGTGGCATTGTAGATTGGTCCATAGTAGTTGTTTGGTTGAATGTCATAACCTAAGGTATGTTAGAGATGACCTAGGTTGCATCAATTTCTATGATGCATATGCTGCCCCTACCTTGTCAACCCTATGGATTTGGCAAGCCAATGATCTCACTAGCTTGCCAATTTTGTAGGATTGACAAAAGGTGAGTTTTGAGGAATTCAATGAATCTACCTTGGGGATTATGCAAAGTTGATTTAATTATCATTGCTTGGATGTTGACAACCTCTGTAGAGTCCTTTTTGAGTTTGATGCTATTTTACAAGGTTGAGTTAATTGAAATTTGATGTATTGCTTGGCATATTTGAGAGAAGTTGTGTCAATTTATGTCTTGGGTTACCACCACCTTTGCATCAGTAGGGGCAATAAAATATGCTTTTCTACAATTATATTAGACATTATTTCATTCTTACTCATAAATCCACATGTTTCTCCTTGATGACAACTTTAAATGTAAACCATGAAGCATTACAACTAATTTTAAATGTAATATACACATTTAATTGAGGCATATATTAAGGAATATACACATTTGCATGTATTAATTTCTGATAATTTTTTGAAATAAAAAAATACACTAAGTCAATGACAAATATTAGAATAGTGATGGAAGAACATCTTGAAAGTCTTCCCATTTTTCAATACTTGTATTAATACATGTAGGGAAATAAACCTCCCATTTGCAACATAGATCATGGAATATATTATACTTTAGAAGAAACAAAAGGAGTTGCTGCCCAGTTTCGTTTCTCCATTCCACCTCAGTTGGCCCAGTTATTTACATTCCAAAATGGTTCAAAACATGTACATCGCCTGCTCCCTATGAAACACATGGGTAGTAACCTCTTTGTGGTTGTATAGTATCATAGGAATTTTGTCCACAAAAAACCTACAAAAGCCTCTAAATCTTAGACATAGACTCACATTAAAATCATTAAAAGAGCAATAACTAAATAATGCCAGTCATACAGCTGATGAGACCTACTATCACCTTCATGCATGCTAGATAAGGAGGTCAATTGAAGGTCCTACAATGGTGATGTGCCCCTTCGCTACTTTATCATCTCTCGATGACCCTACGTATAAATTTCAAATATATCACTAAGAGGCTTAACATAAAACATGTAGCATATAAGAATCTGAGAAATCTAAGAGATGGAAAAGAAAGAGAAGATTGAAAACCATAAAATGCACTAGAAACCGATGTTTCTCATACCACTAAACACTTGCAACAACAACCGATGTTGTTCTTTTCTTTTATACTTTGACAAACTTCATTATTACCTACAGTCACAATCAGAAAAGGATCAATGACAGTCATAAATGCATATGACATCAAACACTAATGGTGAAAAATCCTTATTGCAAGGTGTTGGTCCAAAAGAGTGATCAATAACATGACTTTACAAATTCAATGTGCATACTTACAAATCAATCTAGGGAACCATTTGGGTCTGCTCTACTCTTATTCTATCGAGTATTGCCTCATGGTCAGACTCACACACTTTCCACAAGTTCTTGTTCATAGGTCTGCCCTTATATTTGATCAAATAAACATTTGTGGCGATGACAAGGTTCGAGTAGTGAAGAATTTTCCAATGTGTGTCGAAGTCCTCAAACAACCAAACTACAACATTCTTAACTGGATACCTTTGTATCAATGTTTCAGTAACAACCACCGAACCTATAAGATATTCTATGTTTTCTTCATCTATAACTAGGGACTCTAATTTCATTTTGGCCTTGATACAACAACATAGGTAATAATCTATACCCTCTTCATTGTCTTCATCTGCAATCACCGCATAAATGTGCCCCGCATTGATATGTTCACCTTGTTATATGTATTTACTGAGAAACATAATAAAACTTGTAAGTAAGATATATTATTTGGTTCTATTAGGTCTGATACATGATCAAAGTCAATGGATGATTGCATCTCTGTGATTTGTAGAGTTGTCGGGAGCTGATAAGTGTCAAATGGGGTTAGAATTATTACAGACCATTCATCAACCCACTCTGTTGACTTACAATCATTCCATGATTGAAGTGTACATGCATAACAAAAGCATGCCATCTTCCTTGTATGGATAGTCCATGTACTTGCATTGGAGCTTCTAAAAGAGTGTAGCTTGCTCAATCCTATTAGTGTACAACAATCCTCGTATTTTGCAATGTTAGTCTCATCTACTAAATGAAAAAATCTATGAACTAAAGAATTACCTTCACTACCTAGACCCATTGCACCATTGCACCACTGGACAATTGATCTTGCATCTATCAAATTTACATTGTTTGTGTACTTTAACTCTTCTCATGCTAGGGCTCTTTTGATACATGCACCTGCTCCATCATGCTCCCCCTTTCCATGCCCGGCCTCTGATAAGTTCCACATATGTTGAACACCACTAATCCTATGCATCCTACTCAACCAGTAAAACATTCTGGCATTCTTAAATTGTGATGTACAATTATTTGACCATATGATATGAAGACTAAATGATATGCCCCTACTAGCCAGATCAACATAGAACATATGAAAGCAACCTTGCACAAACTCTGTAGAATGTGTACAATCATCATTGATGTAAAAGTGATACTCCATAAATACTTTCCTATTTTCCTCTGTACTATCATTTGCATGAATGAATGTTATATGCACAAATATAGCAACCTGCATGGAGCTGTAGTATTGTGATTGCACCTCGTTTTGTGGTTGTAGTGTGTAGTTCTCAGTGAATTCGACAACTGAAATGATATGACAAAGTGGAAATGTATCCTTGCATAACTTGAACTATGAGTCCAACCATTGTGCTTTGTGTGTATGCATTGCATAATCATAGACCACCTTATCATGAAAAATGCCCATAAACTGATACACTAGAATCCTATCACTAACCAATTCACACTTCTTTTCTTCTTTCCCATCTTTTAGACTATATGCCACTATCTTATATTTGACAAATTCCACAATTTTGTCTCCAATTGTGTGTGTACTAGCCATGTGTTGGAAAATTGGAAAAATTTTCATGCCCCCACAATGATCACATGTTCCATCCAAACATTATTTTTTGTAAAAAACTTGACCATCCTCTCTTTCACATAAAATGGAAGACAAAATTTTTTTTGACGATTTAGGTGGAGGCATTATGTTAGATTCCTGCAAAACATTGTCAGTATGCATATCTACACATATACGTTGATAAACATCGTAATGGTTAGAAAACTCAATATGAACCCTACAACAACAAGTAGTGTGTGTGTGTGATTTATTTTGACATAAAAAGGCTTTAGTATTTCAAAATACCTTTGACATATTTTAATTTTAGGAAACTTCTGTACAAAATCAGCAAAAAATTGGGTTTGAGTGGTATCCAAATAATGCATTGGATGTGGCTCATGGTTTTTACTACAACTTCTCATTCTTACAACATCTCTTTGATTAGGAGAGGTCCTTGTGTTATCCTTCCAATAATTCACAATTAAAGATCTCAAGTCTTGAGAAATTATTATGTCTTTCCATGGCACTCTACCTAAAAATTCCCATAACTCATTGCTATTTCGATCCTCCACTCTTTCACGCCTTCCTTTGGCTCTCATTAGAGATGATCTAATTATTTTCAAAGACTTACTTGCCTTTGTAAGGTTCACCTTGTTCCTTGTTTGACTACTTAACAGTGTTGTTGTCATCACACGTCGTTTGGCACAACCATCCTTCGTGCATGAGCTGGAACCTAGGCTCTCATATGCACTCATCAAGTTCTTAACAATGGAATTTTCACTTGAGTCATTCAAAACTCTTAGCCCAAGAGCCTTCATGGTGGGCCTAAATTTGAGTTGCCTCATCATTTCAACAAATAGTTGGCATCTTCCACCCTCACTTAGCTTCACAAAAAACAAACTCCATATCCTTTTTGCATATATTTGACATGTACATTTTGGAATCTTATTAGGAATCCATTTCAAAACATTGGAATCAATATCAATAAAAAATGTAGGTTTTCTATGCAAAACTCTAGGAGGAGTTCTCAAATGTAAATTTGTATCAATATTGGGAAGGTCAACAATATCGGGGATAGATCATGTACCTTCAATTGGAGGTGCAATTGATGAAATACCTTGAGATTCACATGTAAACAATGTTTTACCTCCAACTTGAGATGTCGTTTGTGGAGTGCCTTCAAATAGAGATGTGTTTGCTGATGTAATTTCAAAACACAATGTTTTTCATGGTGTGTCTTCAATTGGAGATGTGATTTCCGATGTACCTGGAAAACCACATGTTTTTGTCAATGTGTCTTCAACTGGAGATGTGCATTGATCTTCACCTATGGTTCATGATGTGCCCCAACTTCAATATCCATTCCTGTCCTTCCATAAACTTTCCACATTCGTGCCCTTTGTTTTGCCAATTGGACATCTCTCTTAGATTGCACGGGAATTTTTGGTTGTATGGGCTAAAATTCCTTTGCTTCAAGAGCTACATTTTTTGATTCTCTTCTCCTTGCATTTTTAACTGCACGTTCTTCTGGTCTTAGAGGCTTCGGTCGTTTCCTTAGCATGACCTTCAATGCTACATGTTCACAAACACACATAGAACAAAAGTAAGTAATGCATTTTATGAAAATATTGATATCATTGATTACATTACATTAAATATGAAACATACCAAAGAATTTTATGAAAGAAGGTAGTGAGCTATTTGGAATTATCAAACATGTCTATGCTACACAATATTTTTCATACATGATGGAGTTAGATGTTTGTAGGGTTAGATATTCATGTAGGGATTTTGAGTGTGTTTGAAGAGTTGGAAAAGTACCTAGAGGCTGATTCATTACATGTAGGGATCCATAATGAACTTGTTCAAATATTTAGAGGAAGGCTCTTAATAGACTTACACACAACTTGATCGCTTAATTTACCAAGAAACACCATTTTTGATGCAGAGGGGTGGAAACCATTCAATACAGCAAATCAATGAGAATCAATCAGATTCCAAAGCAAAATCAAATGTTCAACTGAAAATCCCAACTTGTACCAAGCTTTCCCTTGTAGCATAGGTAACCCGGTTCAAGGGCCTTTTCACTAAGATTTTCCGAAACAATTGAAAAAATTAGGGATGATTAAGATACCCATTTGCAAGTTATAAAACATAGGTAAACCCTAGTATCAACTCCTTTGGACCAACATTGACTTACAATAGACCCACCTTGGAAAAGGCTATTCAATTAGCCTAATTTACAAAGAGAGTACCTTTTAAACACTAAATCTTCACTCAAAATCCTCAAGCAGTAGTATTTTATGTGTCAAAACCTCCAATTTCCTAATTTTTTTCTAGGTCCAAGACCTCTAGACCCCTAATACACCAAACCCTTAATTTCAAGCAAAATACTTGGGGTTTTAATGAAACTCCTAGCTCTCGGTCCTGCTAGACCCATACAAAGCACCAAACACACTTACCATACCCTGCACATGGTGAATAATACATTACATGGATAGTCCTTCCCACATTTTGTCGAAACACCACTTGAAGCCCTAATTTTCACCATGAAAAGACCCTACTACAGTCCTAGAACATCATCCCAAACCCCCAACCTTGACCCCACAACATTCTAAATAGGTTATGCATGCATTTTAAAAGTTAGAGGGCCCATTCCACAAGTTACAGTAGGCAGAAAAAGTGTAATGGGTCAAATTACATAATGAAACCCTTCAATCCAAGAGCACTGTGAAAGTAGGTAGCAATAGTAAAAACAATATAACTTTCTCTATACAAATATTTAGAACCTCTAAATAGATTAAAATGAAATATAATTCATTAATCTACAACATCCAATTGGTTTCATATTATCTTAGAGTCTGTATAGGCCATACAACAACAAGAAAAGTGAAAAAAACCAGTAAATTTCTAGAAAATAACATTCTTCTTGATAAAAAAAATGGGGTACAAATCAACCAACAACCTCTCCTTCGAGGCATTGAAGGTTATTATACATATTTTGATTTCATTCCAACTCCCTCAAACTCTGCAACTTTCACATCTTTTAGCAACTTTTCTAACCACATTTAGCCAAATTGCAAGCTATGACACAACTGAACTCCCTTAGCTCCAAATACATTATAAAATGGTCTAATTGACCTTACTGAACATAATGTACTCAACATTAACTAAAATCCTAGCATTTGACCATTCTCACTAGAGATGACATTTTTGACGAAATTGAGCTTACAAGGTGCTCCTGCACCAGACGCCTGGAACGTTGATTTTGAATAAACCCTCCTTGTTTTAAGAATAGAAAGGCCTAAAGCAAGGGTTTAGTGTTTAGATGCATTAGAGAGGGTTCCTTTGACTACTATATGATAAGATATGAAATTTTTTTTCTATTGTGAATGCTACAAGGAAGTGAATGTGAATTGGTCAGTTCAACATTCAATTGAGATTTTTGAGATTGAAGATTGTTTGAAACTGATCTAATTATGATTGTTGAAGGTTTTGTCTCCCTGCTCTATATCACAAACCTAGGGTATAAGTTGTTGCCACCTAAATGAAAACTAGAGAAACTTGTGTTTATTTTTCTCAAAACCAAATTTTTGATTGTCATCGAAGTCATGAAGAATATGAATTCAAAGAATGGTTTGTGATACTATATCTTATAATTATTCACTATTTCTTTGGCAATTAGGTAACTTAGAAAGACAATAAGCATTCTCAATTGCACAAAATTTCTCATTTTTTTATTTATTAGAAAGGTAAATGGTATGAATGGAAGGAAACTTGCATTAACAACTATGTCAACTCACTTGAATTTATCTAAGCACATGTGATGAAGGTGAATTTTTTATGGAACAAAAAAATTAATGGACACTTGCATTAACATTGATGAAAGCTATTAGGTTTTCCAAATTAGATGAAAATAAAAGTTTTCCAAATTAGTTGGAAAAATAATGAAATACAATGAATTCCACTAGCCACTCTGGAAATGGACTACTATAAGCAATGCAAATGGAATTCATAATTAAATTTATGTTAAGTAAATGTCATTTTTTTTATTTTTTTGTTCTTCAAACTCATAAAAATTGGTCTTTTTTATGCAAATCCCATCTAATTCAATGTTGAATTCTATGTCCAATTGTTATGATTAATAAAATCATTAAGGAAATTTAGTTTATATTGTCAAAAAAAAAAATATATATACTAAATATAAACATTTCAATATTACCAAAATGAATATATTACCTCAAATAATGTTAAATGATTTAGAAACTTCAAAATGTCTTCTTCTACGTTGTCTACCATGTAAATTGGTGGTAAAAAGGTGATGGATCAAGCATAGATTGGTACAATATGAAGTCAACTACATAAAAAAAGATGTTTCTGACTCGGATAAAGTGGTAAACTAAACAAATAAAGGAGAATGTGGGCCTGAAACACAGGGTCAAACCTTATTTTACTGTTTCAAAAAGGAGAGACCTGAGTGAGAGAGAGGGAGAGAGACAAAGTGGGAGAGAGATAGAGGGAGTGAGAGAGAGGGAATGGGAGAGACAGGGACTAGGAGAGAGAGAGAGGGGGTGTAGGAGGGAGAGACTTGAGAGAGAGAGGGGGAGAGGGAGAGGGTGTGGGAGGGAGAAACCTAAGAGAGAGAGAGGGGGAGAGGGTGGGAGGGAGACACCTAGGAGAGAAGGAGAGGGAGAATGAAAAAGTGGGAGAGAGAGGGACAGACATAGAGATGGAGAGAGAGAGTGAGAGAGATGGAGGGAGAGGGGGTGTCAGGGAGAAACCTAAGAGAGAGGGTGGGAGGGATAAAACCTAGAGAGAAGGAGAGGGAGACAAAGTGGGAGAGAGGGGGTGGGAAGGAGAGACCTAAGAGAGTAGGAGAGAGAGGGAGTGAGAGATAGAGGGATGGGAGAGATACAAGGAGTGAGAGAGAGAGACTTGAGAGATGGAGAGGGGGTGGTAGGGAGATGGAGTACTCAGGATAGAGGGATTCGAGAGAGATGGAGGGGGTGGGGGGAGATACCTAGGATAGAGGGAGAGAGAGAGAGTGGGAGGGGGTGGGAAGGAGATATCTGAGAGAGAGGGAGAGAGATAGAGGAAGTGAGAGAGAGAGAGGATGTGGGAGAGAGATAGAGGGAGTGAGTGAGAGAGACAAAGAGATGCTTGAAAGATGGAGAGGGGGTAGAAGGGAGAGACTTGAGAGACAAAGAGGGAGGGAGAGTGGGTGGGAGGGAGAGACTTGAGAGAGAGAGAGGGAGAGAGAGTGGGAGAGAGATAGAGGGCATGAGAGAGAGAGGGAGAGGTGGTGGGAGGGAGATACTTGAGAGATATGGAGAGGTAGAGGGAGACAGATAGAGGGAGG